>JAPMLY010002740.1:0-15000 GCA_026401115.1 Tetraselmis chui
AGGGGGGGGGGGGGGGGTTGCGCTCGTATGCCCGTCGGCACCTACCTCTACCTCAACGCGGTCGGCGCTAGTAGCCATGTAGCCGTGCCATGCTTAGTACGGTAGGGGGCTAAACGAGGTACCGGCAGTTGCGATCCGCGTGATCAAGAGCTGTCGGGAAGCCATGTACGGTGGGATTTGGAAATCATAATATCCGTATTCCATCACTAAGATCTCCCGCTCGGGCAGTCCGATATGTTTCTTCGCGACTGAATACTCCCAGAGACTCTCCCGATAAGGAGGCGGGGGCGGTGTCTATAAAATGTTTTTTGTTGAGAAGGGTACGCACGGATCAGCGGTGGGACGCGGGTGTTGGAGCTCGCGGCGGTTAGCCGGAAAGCATTAGCATTGAAGGGCGCTCGCTGGACGTCGTCTAGCGCTCATGAGGTCGAGCACATCCATCCTTGGGGGTATAGCTCGACGTCAACATCGAAGAGGACCGCCGCGGTGAGAGGAGTGGCACTATCAGGGAGCGCTGAGTTTAGATCGGCCGCCGCCGGAAAAATAACGGAGGGTTTCCGTTAAAAACGTCCGTATCCAACACCTTTGAGGTCGGAGCCCTGATCTCACTTTCCCACCCAACCTCTCCCCACGTCTGTACCCACCATCGATAAGAGTGCGTTTGGTGGTGTGCGAGGGTTATCGCGAAAGCACACACGCCATATAAGTGACCCCTTGGCCGCATAAACCATAAGGGGAAAGTACGGGATGTATAGTACGGAACATCCGGTGCTGGAAATAGCTGATGGTCGATCGGGACAAGAAAGATGCGACGGGAAGAGCGATAGGCGGCAACCGGCTGTGGCTAGGAGGGAGGGGGGGAGCGTAGCCTAAGAGGCGAGCTGCGACGGGAGGAGCGGCTATTGTCTCGGACAACGGTACGTGTGGATCTAGTCGGGACCTACGACCACATGAGCAAGGCGTTTTTTCGCCTGTTTTCCTCTTCCTGCTCCGGCGCGACCGGAATCGCACTATACGACCTAGGTCACGCATGCCTGACTCAACCAATACATGCTTACTAACTAGAATGATCAACGCCCTCGAGCGGAGGGATCGGGCCGCGCATCGTTCAGATAGCGACATTTTCATATTTTCTCGTAGCGATAGACAATGTTTGTCCCTGTGTGATTTAGATTATGTTGTTATTGCCGAAGGAGAGGGAAGGACAAGGAGACCCCCCGGCGTAGAACCCTATCCTTAAGACCTAGATGGCAACATTGGGAAGCGATTTATCGGTATTTGAAGTAAACATTTTTTTGAAATTGAAATTATATTACAACAATATCATCGGCAAACAATATCATCGGTATTTGAAGTAAACATGTTTTTGAAATTGAAATTGTATTACAACAATATATCATCGGCAAACTAGAACGAATGCTCTCTAACGGCCGTCCTTACTCTGCCATCTAAGACACTTAGGAGAACGATTGGGCCGTGTACTCTTATTCGACAACGCGTACACTGGTCGACACACTTATTTGTAATGTGTGCCTACGCTCCTCGGAGGTTTAAAACTGTAATCAACCGCAGTATTTCCCACAGTCCCCCCGCCTAAGCAATAACAAGACAAATAATTTTGGTAATCAAGAAATGAAGATCTTACAATGAATCGACTTGTCAAGAATGCAAAATGGAACTGCTACTCGACCGTCACAATGCACGGCCCGCTCCCACCGAACCGGGGTGCCAACCGGACAAGGCCGATCGGCGTTCGAGAGTGTCAACGGGCTAGCCTAATCTAGCTCATGCGTGGCTTCGGTCTTGCCGGAGAAAGGAGGGGAAATACTAGCGAAAAAAAACCTTCCCACGCGGTTGCTCGTCGATCCCGCAGCCGCATCCCGTAAGCTCCGCCCCAAGGTAGTAGCCGCTCCTCCCGTCGCGAATTTTCCTCCTAGTCGAGGTCCCCCGTCACCTCGAGGGCATTTGGGGGGGTTGGGGGGGGGGGGGGGGGGGGGGGCGAGACAACCATACATAAATAGCTAGCGCTCTTGCCTATCGAGCACCCTTGTTTCGAGTGCGAGCCTCCGCACTTCTCCGGGCTCGCATTCTCTAATATTAGGTGCGTCTAGCGATAATGGGTAGCGGTGGAGTAGTGCACGGATGCATTGGACGGATCCAACAAGGCCGCGGGGGTGCGGAAATTATTCAAACCCTCCGTTCCGGGTTTTTCGGCGGCGGCTGATCCTCAAGAACACCCCGCCGCCAAACCTCGCCGCTCGTCCCGTCGCTACAGTCCTCGTTGATGTTGTTGTGTTGCCCCCTTACGGTCGGCTCGACGTTAGCATGATGGTCGACGTCGAGCGAGCGACATACCCTAACGATGCTTCCCGGCTTTCCGCCGCCCGCTCCAACACCCGCGTCCCACCGTTGATATGTCCGTGCCCTCCTTCCATCACACACTCATGAAGATACAAGCCCCACCCCCCCCAAATGGGACGGTATCTTAGTAGTATCTAGTCTTGAAAAAATATATCGGACATGCCGAGCGGGAGATCTTGGCGCCGGTAGCGTACATTTTTGTTTTTTGTCAATCAACCCTCCGTACATGGCTTTTCCCGATAACTGCGAATCGCGTGGATCGCATTGCCAACCCTCTTATCCCCCTTAAGGCTAGAGATCGATGATATCATCCGGACTATATCGGTGTACTTCGTCGTGTTTTCGGAGACCCCGAATGCGAAATATACCCGAATCACAGCGAAATGCGCATAAAAAATATCATCGATACCATCGATCCCTAGCCTTAGTCCCCCTACCGTACCAAGCATGGCACGGTTAACGGTTTCCAACGCCCACCACGGGGAGGTGAGGCGATGCGGACGGGCCTGCGAGCTCACCCCCCTCCGGGGCTGCCGCCGCCGGAATCTTAACCATTTATAGTTAAAATTTCTTGTGTCAGAAGTGACCTTTGAAAAGACAAACTGTCACACTGGCCCCATTGGCGGTCGAGCTCGTTGACCGCTTGGCTATTTTGATGACCGATCGTCGATTCCATGTAACGGGCGCTGCGGACTCCCGTTCATTGCGCGCCGATGTTTATGTCCATGAAGGAGTTTGTTCGCCGGTCTACTTTCATTCCATTCCGTGGGCTCTTGGGTGATAGATAACATGTGCGCCGGAAATTTATGCAACGCTTTCCCGTTGTTCTTCATGGTACCTTGATTGGGATCCTATCATCTTCGTGACGCTTTGCATGAGGGCAATGTTGATTCTTGCGTGCCTTCCTACCTCCCGGGGTTGAACTATTGGGGGGCGGCGGGGAGTCCATTACCTCTCTTTTGGTGGGTTCCATTGCTTTTTTGTATGGAACGCGTTTTAAGAAATAAGAGTAGTATTTGTGGATTGTTGCAAAATAAAACCCAATTTCTTACAAGAAAAAGCAGTGGAGGCCACCAAGCAAAAAGAAGAAAAGAGGAAAAAACTTAAGCCCGAGGAACATGAAGGCATGCCACAGCGTCAGCGCTACCCTCCTGAAAAGCATCGCGGAGACAGGAACCCAGAGTGCCATTGGTGGATTATTCCACTGCTTTTTTTCACTCAGTGCTTCCTGTATATTTCCACTCTTGCTTTTCATTCTTGTCAAAAAAAGTTTAACGAAATACAATAAAATGCAATGGATCCTTTTATTCTTCCTGTTTTATGGTCAGATTGATTTGAATCTAGAGGTTTGCATATCCAATATCATGTGTACGGGAGAGTAACTCTAGCGGTTACTGTTACCGTTAATATCGGTGCGTCTCACCTGCAGAGCAACTACCTTGCCCGAGCAGTTAGACGCAGCCAACGACCAACTACTTCCCCAACGGTCAGCTCTAGCTAGCCCGTGCCTTACAAGCCGTAGCTAGCCACGAGCCTAGGCACTCTCTGCTTTCGCGCTCAGCCAATCTAGGCTTCGCGCGAATGCAGTCTCGACTCTAGTAGTCGAGTAAGGTGTCAGTTTTACCTTTTCGTCCCATGCGCACTCGAGCGTCACGCGACACTTCCCCTCGTTCAGCTACGCAGTTCCCCAATATGCAGAATGAGCAGTCTACATCCGCCGCAGCGGCCGACCCTCACGCTACCACACTCGAACAACGCACAGCCGAACAGATTCGTACGGCGGTTTTGGCATCGGAACAACGGATTACTGAGCAGTTTTTGGCGGCTAACGCTGTCTTACTCGCCCAGCTCCGGCAGACGACAGCCACACCTGCTACTACTGATCAACAGCAGTCCATTCCCACCGACGCGACCACAGCGACGGAGGGTGGTAAGGAGGCCCCCGAGCCACCTATCGACCTGCTCGACGACGAACCCGACCCCTCTACGGCCGATTTCGTCAACTTCACCTACTACGGCGAAGTCATCCCAGCCGGCCTCGAACGTCCCCCTCGAGACGTCGAAGAGCCACGTCTGTGGACTCTCACGGACGACACCGCCCGCGCTCTAAGCGACAAACGCACCCAGGCTGCCTACGTTGAGTACCTACACATCGGGTGCTATGCCTTCTTCGACAGCTGCGCCAACGCGGCAATTGGCGAGGCTCTGGACACGCTGTCGCAAGGCACACCTTTACCGACACAGCAGGCGGCAGCGATTACCCTCATCCGAGCGGGTCATCGCACCCACATGGCGACGGAGGAGGCCGCCCGTACTAGATTGGGCTTCCTCCGCCTCACCAAGGGCGGACAAACGAGCGCGGATGCGGACCGCGTCTTTGCCGAACTGGCCCACGAGCGCTTCTACCGACCGCGCCCTACCGCGGTCTCCGGCACATTGGATGCGCTTCGCCAAGCGTTCGTCGACCGCACGCTGGAAGTCAGCCTACACGCCGCCAGCAAGGCCGCCGCCGGAGCTGCCTTCGCAAAAGTCACACCAGACAGGCCTCCCGGCCCCGACGCGCGAGCCCGCAAGGCCGCCGCCGACAAACGCAAAGCCGCAGCAGCTGCAGCAGCGGCAGCCCGCGCTACCCCGCCACCCAAGCCGACCGACCCGGCTAAACCCTCGACCAAGAAATGACGGTGTGGCCCGCCGCGCCGATTCCTGCTCCCCGACGTCTTCCTACATGCGCCACCGCGTGCGTCGAAGATAGCGGGAGTGGGAGCGCATCGGCGCGAGCGGCCAAGTCCTAAACTGGATCCGCCATGGCGTCCGCGTGAAATTCAAACACGGCCTACGCCCCAAGCCCTTCAACCACGGCATCTCTATGCTCGACGCGACCCCGGCTCAACTCGAGTTTCTAAACTCGGAGCTTCCCCGCTTCGAGGCTTGCGGTGCTTGGGAGCGGGCGGACAACCCTCTCTACGTTTCCCGCATGTTTTTAGTTCCAAAACCCGGGTGCAACCAATGGCGTTTGATTATCGACCTTCGGGAACTCAACCGTTATTGCTCGACCTTCACCATGACGTGCGAGACGCTCAAGCACCTACGTCACCTCTCGCGTCCGGGCGACTACTTCGTCTCCCTCGACCTTGCCGACGGGTACTACACCCTTGGCATCCGGGAGGAAGACCGAGACTTCTTCACGGTCAACTACCGCGGCACGCTATGGCGCCTAGCATGCCTTCCCATGGGCTGGTCGGGCTCAGCTTACTACTTTTGCAAGCTAACTCAGGTGTTCACAAACCACCTACGTCGCCCCCCGCAACCGATGCCGGCGGCTACTTCCCCCCGCAGTCGCCGCCCTACAAAGCGCTTCCTCCGAAACGCGCGATGGCGTGGGACCCGACTACTCCCCTACATGGACGACTTCCTTTTCCTCGCCAACTCCTACGCGGACGCCCTCCTACTGCCACAGCGCGTCCACGCCCTCCTCGACATCCTTGGCCTCGAACGCAACCCGAAGAAAGGCGTTTGGACACCGACTCAAGTGGGCGACCATTTGGGATTAACGGTGGACCTCCAACATGGCATGTTTCGCGCCCCGCCCGCGAAACTCCACCAGCTCGCGCAACAAGCCTCTTTCCTACTCGGACGAGCCGCTTCCAACGCCCGATGGTTGCCTACACGCCACCTTGCGGCGTTCGCCGGAAAAGCACAGTTCCTCTACCTCGCTATCGCCCCCGCGCGCTTCTTTTTGCGCGAACTCCACGACGTGTTAGCCACACGGGTTGGGTGGGGCGGACGCGTCCGCCTCACCCACCAACTACGCCGAGACCTCGAGTGGTGGCGCACGGTCCCCACTCAACACAACGGGCGGTCCATCTACAAGCCTATCGAGACCACCTACCTCCACGCCGACTCGAGCGACTACGGTTGGGGGGCCGTTCTAAACGAGGACTCCAACTATCAAGCCCGGGCTTTTGGAGCGCTACCGACCGCCATCAACACATTACGTGGAAGGAACTTCGAGCGGTACGACACGCGGTGGAATCTTTCCTACCTCAACTCCGAGGCCGGCAAGTCCTCCTACACGAAGACAACACAGCTGTCGTCGCCGCCCTCACCAAGCTCACCTCGCGCTCGCCCGCAATGATGGCCGAACTCCGACGCCTATGGTACCTCCTCGACAGCAACGACATCAACATCCGGCCGCGCTACATCCGCTCGGCGGCCAACATATGGGCCGACGCGCTGAGCCGCGAGTTGGACTACGAGGACTGGCAGCTCAACCCCCGTGTTTTCGCCCACTTTCAACGCCGGTGGGGGCCCCACACGATCGACCGTTTCGCGTCTATGCTCAACGCGCAGCTGCCCCGCTTCAACGCCCGCTGGCGCGACCCCCTCTGCGAGGACGTCGACAGCCTCCGCCTTCCCGACGCCGCGTGGCGCCGGGAAAACAACTACTGCAACCCGCCCTGGTCTGCCCTCCCTGCCCTCGCCGCAAAACTCGCCCAAGCTCAAGCCTCAGTCACTGTCATCGCGCCATTTTGGCCCAACAAACCGTGGTACCACGCGTTCGCTCGATTGGCCACCGAAACTCTACACTTCCCAGCGGCGCGCGACCTATTCTTCCCCGGCAGGCGCGGCAAGCCCGAGGGGGTCGGGCCTCCCGCGTGGAGCATCGTGGCCTTTCGTCTCTAACCCCTTCATGGCTCTACACCCGGCGCGGAGCGATTGGCCGGGCGCTTCGCCCGCAACAATTAAACACCGCAGTACAGCGCGTGCCGCCTCTGCGTACAAGACCGCCCCGCTACGGCCTACGCCTCGAAGCAGCACCGGCGCCATGGTCCGCCAATCTGGCTGAAACTTTCCAAGACCTCCTAGGAAATGACAAGCTCGGGGTTACAGCGGTCGCTCTTCTCAGCAACTCCCTAGCGCCCTCTACGTACTCCAGCTACGACAGCGCGCTGCGGCAATTTTTTTTTTTTGTACACAGGAAAATATCACCCCCCTACAGGCCACCCCCGCTACCATGGTACGCTACACCGCGTGGTTAGCCCTGCTCGGCACGGTCGCCGCAAGCTCCCTGCAACCCTACTTTTCCGCTGTCAACAAGTTCTTTCGAGACCACCAGCGCCAGCCTATTGCCGTGGGTGACCTCTTGGCGGACGCCCGACGTGGCCTCGAAATGCTACAGCACCGCCTCATCCCCGCCACCACGCGCCTTCCTCTACCCGCGCCCGTCGCCCTCAACATCCTACATGCCGCCGACACGCTGCGCCTCACCCTCCCGTGGACACCCGCCACGCTCGCCCAACTACAACGTTTTCGAGCTTGCCTCGCTGTGTGCGTCAATTACACGTTTTTCTGCCGGGCCGAAACTGGCGCCCGTTGCCAGACAGGCGACCTAATCGTCGACAGACCTTCACAGCAAATCTGTCTGTTCATACGGAAATCTAAAGGCGACCAGCGCCGCGACGCCAGCGAAAAACAGGTTCTCGCTATCCCAATCGCTGCCAACCCCGTCCTGGCAGACCTGCTCGACTACTACACGGACCAGCGCGCCGCATTCTGCTCTAAATTCTACAACAAACCACCCCCGCTCGCTTTCTGGAGTTTCTCACCTTCAGAGCCCTCCGCCGATTGGGGTGCCGCGTCCACCATCTCTACCTGGCTCTCCCTCGCCCTCCTCACCGTCCACTCGTCCGCGCCCGCCGGCTTTAAATGGACATCGCACAGCCTTCGGAAAGGCGCGGCGTCCGCTGCCAGCTGCATCGGCGCGCCCCTCCCCGTAATCAAATATATGGGTGGCTGGGCCAAAAACAGCTCTGTGACCGAAGGCAAATATATTGACCCAACCATGACCCCAACACCTGCTGCTTGGCGGTTCTTCGGCTGGCTCACTCCGTCCCCCCCGCAACACTAATTTTGGCTGTGCAAGCCTTTGGCTTTAGGTTACTCGCAAAACGTGCCCTAGGGTAAATGGTCAGATTGATTTGAATCTAGAGGTTTGCATATCCAATATCATGTGTACGGGACAGTAACTCTAGCGGTTACTGTTACCGTTAATATCGGCGCGTCTCACCTGCAGAGCAACTACCTTGCCCGAGCAGTTAGACGCAGCCAACGACCAACTACTTCCCAACGGTCAGCTCTAGCTAGCCCGTGCCTTATAAGCCGTAGCTAGCCACGAGCCTAGGCACTCTCTGCTTTCGCGCTCAGCCAAGCTAGGCTTCGCGCGAACCCACCCACCCATCCCTATAATCCTGCGCTAATCGACCCCCAGACCCTGTCTGTAGGTGTCCTTTGGCAAAATTGTAAGCAAGCTGACATCTTTGGCAAAACGTGCCCTAGGGTAAATACGATATACGGGATTTCTTCTCCCTTTCAGCCGATGCTGAAAAAGAGGATTTTATATACTAGCGCTATTTCACACCCGAATTCTTATAGCATCATTGCTGCGGATACCTTGCGGTCGCTCTCGATGGGGTAGTCGTGCGGTAGTCGCAGTTTGCCCCCAGCGCGGCTGTGGTAGTAGTCACACCCAGGCGACCCGGCATATTCTAACGTCGTCCTAAACGTAAAGCAGGCGGAGGATATACACCGCCGCCAGCAGTGCTCATCCCCGTACGTACGTTACAGGTACCGAATGTCTTCTGGCTCGTATGCCTGTTTATAACCCGCCAGTACGCCACTGACTCGCTATGCCAAGCTGAGCCAACTCAGCCAAGCTTTTCTTATGCCAAGCTGCCACCGCGGAATGTTTTATTTACGCGCCACTACTGCGCTTTAATGATTTTGCCCTGACCCTTACATTAATTATTTTACGCTGTCGTCGTGTCGCAGGGCGAATTTTTCTGTGCGATCCGATCACCGGGAGGCGAGCAGAACAAGAAGAACCGTTGTAGACGTGCAGCACTACGACCTCGAAGTGCGGTTGTGTAGTATCTATATACCGCTTGTGTTGTGCTGGATTTTGTTGTTACACTCTGCTTCAGAAGTGCGTCCTTCGAAGGTCGTCATCAAGAGGCGGCTCCACGGTTTCGCGAGGGAATAAGGTTCCCGACGAGGCTCATTGTTTTGTCGCCGCGTAGAGCTATTATAGCACTGGACAACGCCTGCTACGTGAAGGCAGTGCATATCTGCAAGTAACGGGAAAGCTCAGATAATGCGTACTCATCCTGTCAAAGGTACGACCATGCGCTACTGGCGCTGCTTACCTGCAGCAAGAGTATAATAACTCAAGGTTAAGATATACGCCTTGAACTAACCACGTCCGAGGAGGCTCATCAGCGGGCCTCTCGCCTATATAATATCCTGCTGGACCTGCCTCGCACCAGGTTGGAAATCCGGCTGCTAAGCGCTGTACTTACGGCTCTAACACCGTCTTTACCGCGTTGCGCTCTGCCCGAATAAGGTGAAGAGCTCGCCAATATTGGATCGGGGATGAGAGACCCCGAGAAAGGTTCGCCGCGTAAAGGGGAAAAAGATACAAACAAGAGACAGCGGAGGCGGATGAGGAATAATAAGGCAGTGATGACGGGACGCGTTGCGAGGTTTGCGAAAAAGACTTTAAAGAAAGCGTTGGAGGAGTTAGACTTCAAGACGGAAGTATCCTTAAAGCTCGCCCCGGCATATGTCCTCACACTGCAGACCACGCTGGTGGTGGTGGTGTCTGTATCGGTGGGTGCGTCGTTGGGGTACTTTCCGGACGCGGTGAGGCCCCCGAACATGATGCACGTTCCGGCGACGGTGGTGGGTGTTGATAAGCCGCCGCCGTTCGCGAATCTGCCGCCCACCTACACCGCCACCCAGCCGCCTATGACCACAAGCCCACCCTTTAGCCTCACCTCCATCCCCACCCCCACCGCCGCCACTCCATCAACCGAACCCAGAGGTCCCCCCAACGACGCGATACCGATGTCGTCCCTGCTGTGGTGGTTCGACGGGCACAACTCGAAGGCGGATGGGCTGGTGGAGGGGGTGGCGATCAGCGCGGACGGTGCGCTGGTAGCGACGGGCGGGCGCGACCACTTGGGGACGCTGTTAGACGCTCAGAATAACGGCACCTTGCTCTTTGCGTACGACCGAGTGTACGTCGACGACGTTTACACGGTGGCCATGAACGCGGACGGAAGCCTGCTCGCGACAGGAAGTAGAGACCATAACGTGTATCTGCTGTCGGGGCGGGCGGCGCCCTCGCAATATAGCGTGGATCGCTTTCAGCGCATAGCTACGCTGGAAGGACACGGCGAGATGGTGAAGTCGGTGTCGCTGAGTGCGGACGGCCGTATGCTGGTAAGCGGTTGCGAAGGAGGCGACATTTTTATCTGGGACACGACGACGTTTGAGCCCCGGGATAACCTGACGTCCGCCCACCAGCATTCCGTCACGTCTGTCGCGCTTAGCGCTGACGGGTCTCGACTGGCTAGTGGCGGTGGTGACGGCCACGTGCGTCTGTGGAACACGCCCCCTGCCGGTCGTGGAGGCGCTACGGAACCCCACCGCACCCTCCAGGGCCACACCGGTGTCGTCCATACTGTGGCCATCGCGGCGAATGGTGAGCTGGTTGCCAGCGGTAGCGAAGACAAGACCGCGCGGGTGTGGGAATTTTCCACTGGCGAATTGATGCATGAGCTGAAGGGGCACGGTGGAGACGTGATGGGGGTGTCGTTAAGCGCGGACGGTGCGCTGCTGGCGACAGGATGCTGGAACGGCACCATACGACTGTGGGACGCGCGTCGCGACGCGCATACCACCTCCCCCCTCCACGTTATCCAGGACTTTGACGACAGGCGCCCAGGGGTGACTGTCGTGTCGCTTAGCGCAGACGGCTCCCTCCTGGCCGCCGGAAGCACTGTCGCGACGGTTTATCTCTGGAACATAACCGGAGTTGTCGGTTTGTTTACAAATTGAACTAAGTGACGAGGTAATATTATGTTGAGAATGAAAACATGTCGTATAGAGATTATAGGAATTGATATAGACAGAGTACGAGTGCTGTCAGTGACTCGCCTGGTGTATGCAACTGTACCAGTTGGGCTGAGAGGGTTCGTTTGGAAGATGATGGGAACAGACTGTGTTAATTCGAAGAGTTATAAAGAAGTAGGATGAAGGCGCGCTGCAGCAGAAGACGGGTACGCCAGCCTCGAGTGCAGCGCATCAATATAGGTGACAAAAACTGTCGAGGCCACACTCGGCATTTCTGCCACGCATTATTGTTGTGCGGACTGATCGCGGCAGTGCTGGGAAAATAGCGGCCGCTGCTGCTCTGGCACACCTTTATTCCTGATAGGATGTAAGCTGAGAAACGCTTCTATATAATGTGCTCTAAGAAGCAAATCAATTCGTCGTCGCATCTAAATCTGCTCATATCAGTCGCAATATATCGCAAGCCGCTGATTCACCAGTCAAGCGTTGTTTTTTTACGAGTGTTGCCGTGCAAGCGCAAACGGGGGTGGGACTGCAGCACGTTTGAATCTCACAGCATGGCTCTGATAGCCAACTAATTCATTTATTTTACAGTCAGTCACTATATTAGGCACAAGTCCCGCACCAAAACAATTTTATTATAGCATTTCGTGCAGACAAATTTCCATTACCGTCACACCTCTGTCCCGCAGCTTTTCGTTTATCAGTCAACTACACGGCCCTATTGTTCTGCTGCGACCGCCTTTCTGGAGTTCCCACATATACTGCCAATAAGCCCTACATTCCAGTCATCGGCGTCATTTATCAGTCTGAATAATAGTCGTAAAAACGGACCTACTGGAGACAACACACACTCACGCGCTCTCATAAGCACAGTCGCGGACCGGACCAGTCTAGTCGAGTACGTACGCGCCCGTCAAGTGGTTCATATGCCGGAATTTATGGTTGGTAACGGCTAATATGTCGGCTACGTCCGACATTTTTGACGACCTCAATCTACCAGAACTTCGTCACTTTCGTTTTACGCAGTACGGACATCGGCCCCCCTAGAACGGCAAACGCACTTCCTCTCCACTGCTGCGCCCATCTTCGCTCCGCGGTTGGACGCACATGTACGCCTCGATAATCATGGGATCCATGTAGCAGTAGCATGGGAGCTCATGTAACATTTGCTGTTTGGTACACTTGCGCATACTTCTCGAGTTGTAATCTTCAGTCGGGTCTCGCCCAACGTCAAACTCTTTGTCCTCGAGGACGACCCCGCGTCACTGCGGGCTGCCAGTGAGACCCCGCGCGATGGAAATGCAAGTCGGCGAGGAAGCATGCCGGAAACGTGAAGGTCATTGGTGCGCAGCTCGTTGGTTGCGGGTGGAAGAAAACAAGGAATCTATGACAGCTCAATAGTTTGATGCGTAAGCCAAATGAAAGGTTTGGAAATTAGTGTAAGGTTGCAAAGCGCAGACATCAAACTTGGAGAAACGTCATAAATTGTTTAATGAGAAGCGAAATGAGTGTCTGCTTTGATTGCCTGATTACCTCGTTTCGACAAATGTAAATATTATTCTTAAAAAACGCAATGAGAGTGGCAATAAAACGCCATCGCTGTTCTTCCCTCTTTGGCGGTCACCGCTTCACTGGCTTTTGTAGACTACCACAGGGCACTCCACGTTGTGCACGCAATCCTCTGACACACTGGCGTGCCCGAGCAACACGTGCGACATGAACCTGCAATGAAGGGGAGCAGCAGAGCAAAGTTGGAGGATATTACACAGACGCGTCGTTGGGCGTACGTTGGGCAAAGTCAAAATGAATTGAAATGCGACGAGAGAAACGCTGACATTAGTTTAGGGCGGAAACGACCGCAACAAGGAAGGACAGCACGAGAAAATTTTATAGACATATCGATTAATCAACACGAATTTTTAAATAGTTTTAACATATTTCCTACCCCCCTCCCCTTCCCCTCTCTCTATCCCTCTCTCTATCCCCCACACACACACACACACACATAATAGACACACACACACACACACACACACACATAAACAGAGACACACACACACACACACACACACACACACACACACACACACACGCACACGCACACACACACACACACACACACAAAACAGAGAGAGAGTAGGACACATACACAGACCAACACACGAGAACATGAATTAAAAAAGCAAATGCAATAAACCTTATGTTGAGCTACATTATCCGTTATTTGTTCGGTACATCAATGATTTGGACACCCCACTTACACAACAGATACTTCAACAACTTTTCATTTTAATTGTCATAAACTATAAACTGCACACCATCAAGATTCAAGTGGAACAGCTAGTTATGATATCTATTTGTGAACATACCCAATAATCGGCATTTCATGGATTGTTACTATTTTGCCAGAGAAATGAATCACACACTTCTGACTGCTGCTTGAAAAGGCGATGTCTCTCTATTAGGTTAAATGTTTTGACGATCCGCAAGGGAGCCGCACTCACCTGGCCCAGCCGTTCTGCTGGCACCTGTTTCCAACAACAGCGCAGAAAAACTTGCCGCGGTTGATGTATTGCGTGATTGACTTGCCGACCTCACTCGCACCGCCTTCAGGCTCCAGGATCTTGGTTACAATCCGCTTATTGGAAACCTGCCCTCACAGAGTGCGCGACGTTAACTGCCGTTGGACCATTTACATTTCTAAACAACATATTCATACTACTGGGAAATCAACAGAAAATTCACCCTCCCCTCATTCCCTAGCATTTCCCAGAGAAAGAAGCCAATCATCGCGTATTTATAGTAGAAATGTAAATGACCATATAAATGGATTTAATCGACGTTCAAAAGCGCAATCTGATCAATTATTCACACAGCACCACTTTCCCTTTGTTGTATGACGCCTGCGACCGACTCGTTATGAAATGACCTGCGGATTGTGATAGTGTTGGCAGTGGTTGACATCGGCGACCTTTCAAACAGGTACTTCTCAATAAAACAGGTTTGTAAAGGCTCAACATGAGTCCCGTTAAGCCTAATGTGCTGAATTTCTTATTTTATTTGTCAGAATTTCCAATTAAACTGAAACATTTAAGATTCTCACAATTAGCAAGTATATGGTGTGCTGTATTTCTTGGGGGGACACGGGGGGAGGGGAAATGTTAGTGGTGGGGGATAGGGTGGTGAGGAAGGAGGTTGTCGCCCTCACCCCTTTCTCCTTCAAGATCTCCAGCGCCTTATCGATGGCGCGTTCCGCCTCGCGCATGAGGAGGTCATGCACCTGCGCCTGCGTCGCGTCCTCGGGGTCGGCGACTGAGGAGTAGATGTCCGCCATCATCGGGGTGGGGGTCACCGCGAGGTCAGGCGTGGTGGCGTGACACACGGTGATGAGGTGTAGCTCGTCCTGCTCGTGCACCAGCTTCTCTGCCGCCCACTGCAGCATGCGGTGGCTGTGCGCCGTGTTGTCCACCGCGATGCACAGCCGTGACGGCTCGCGCGTGTTGTTCGCGCATTCGCTCTCCACGTCGCCCGTCACCCCACCCTTCACACAGACCACCGGGCAGTGCAGCTCCGCGACGCAGTGGCCGCTGACGCTACCCAAGCCGGCCAAGGCTGCGAGCCCCCTGCATGTATGCAGTGGAAGATTTCGGCACACTGTTTTCAGCTCGTGATACTATATAAGCAAATTTGATCACTTCGAATGAGACAATTAATGGCTGGAAT
>JAPMLY010002740.1:22500-37446 GCA_026401115.1 Tetraselmis chui
TGGAGTTTCTGATGTTATCATAGTTTCGAAATGGCGCGGGAGTGTCGTGCGCGACGCCGCGGCAAGCTCTGATGCGCGCAATCATATCATCGATCATGATCATGATCATGATCATGATCAGCAGAGAATGGCTAATGCTTAAAGTACTCGTACTGGTACCTTCAGTTACGATAATATATTATTTTCATATTTTTAGTACAAGTACCTGTACATGTCAAAATTACTTTTATTCTTATATTGGTAAAAATATTGGGGTTTAACGTTTGGTTAACGTACCATGTTGAGTCTGCCAAAGGCAACGCGCGGAGACAAATCGTAACAAGCGCAGTAAATTGTCCGTGGCGGACGCCCACCTGCTTTACCTATAATAAAGCAGCTCCTCTAGCTCGTAGCAGCCACCTTCTGCCTTAACGCTCGCCCATTCGGCTCGCGCAACAAGCATCGTAGCTCTCGGAGCTGCGCAAGGTGACAGCTTACAGTCGACCGCGTCTAACACGGCCGAGACTCTTTACCCTGCTTAAAATACGATGGCTACACATAGACAAGGCGTCGACGAAATTCGCGACGCACCGGAATTTGTTACATCGGTAGAATTCAAACAACACGAGCAACGCTTACTCGCTAACGCTGCCGCATCAAAAGAGCGACTTAATGGCGAGTTTCAGCAAGCCTTTACCGAACTAACGGCCACGCTTAGCTCGACCATCATCACTCAACTAGCAGCAGAAAAATAAGTCAACACACAGCTAGCCAGTCCCGTCGACGTAGATGACACGACAAAGGGTGGAATTGCGAAGCACGACGCCCGTAGCGCACAACTGCCGACCGAGCGACCCTCGATCAACCCCACCGTGCGACCCATGGCTCCAACCTCAGCGACGACGGTACCCCCAGCAGCCATGCCAAATGAGGACTACCACATCGACACAAAGCTATGGGGGCCCTACATTGCCCCCGGCCTCGAGCTACCCCCCCCCCCCCGGCATCTCGACGGCCCACAAATATGGAAGCTTACCTTTGACACCTACCGCCACCTCTCCGCCCGCCGGCACAACGCCACGCTCGAAGAATACCGCGCCACGGCATGTCACGCCGCCTGCGCTATAACAGCGAGCATATTAGCTCTGGAAGACATTCAAAATTACCCCAAGGACTCACCGGAATTCGCGGCGGCGGTCATCACCTTGCGTCAAAGCAACCACACCCACGGCACACCCACACTGTACATTTTCGGACAATAGCGCAATTTCCGCAATATCATTTAATCTGAGTAGTACTTACTGACATATCTCGCCATTTATACACGTAATTTCTCCGTAGTACATTGTAAAGGGTCGCGCGTTGTCTCGCTTAGCTACTCCATTGACCCGAAAATATGTACGCCATCGTAAATTCACCGATGGTACGGGAAACCCGCGACTACCACCACTCCTTGACGACAAAGTCCTTGTTGCGACTTGCCGCCACAGGCATGTGGCTCACCCACCGCCAGCCGAGCTACGCCGCCAAGCTGCCGCTTTAAATACCATGGGCAAGCGGCACTGGAAGCATATAGTTTGTCGTAGTGGTAAAGCCAAGCGGGCGAAACCCCCGCAGGTTGGAACCGCCGCACCATCGGTAGGGGCGGCCGGTAATGTTGTTGCGGTCGTCGCGGGCGGGGCAGCAGCAACGCAAGATGAGCCTACCCATCAATATGACGAAGAGCATACAACCGCCGACGGTCAAGAGCAACAAATTCCCGAGGACCACGAGGAGGCGGAAACTAGTAGGGAGATAAAGAAGTTGAGGGCGACAGTGGCGTCTCTAAAATCCGCGCTAGCGAGGTCACGCGACCAGTGTGCACGCCAACGCGCGAAGTTGCGTGACCTCGAAGTACATAGTGGAAACCTTGTAATGCAACTCCAAGCCGAAGATTCCCGTTGGCGGAAACTATGCCGAACCCAAAAAAGAAAGTGCCAGCGAATGGCTACAAAGCTACGTGAGTTGGGGTCGGGGTCGGGGTCGGGGTCGGAAGCGGACGACGGTGACGAGCAGGTTCTAGCTGATGCGGCAAAAACTAGCGATGCCGCATTCAACACTTTGCGCGATTTTGCGGACGTTGTTGCGAACGTTATCGCGACGGACGCGGAGGCAGCAGCTGGGCTAACGGGAGATATTGATGTGTCGGGGGACGAAGAAAAAGAATCCCTCCCTAGACAGCCCCGCCGACGTTCCAAAGCCCCTCAACTCCCTATCGTCGACGACGGAGCAATGGATTGGGAGCTAGATGAGTGCAACGACGACATCGGCGAAATATATGAGCAGCCCGCCCACCGACCGCCCGCCCTGTCCCACTACCAGCCCGTCCAGTCCGAGCCGCAGCCGTCCGCGCACACGCAAACCGCCCAACCTCAGCTTATACGCCCCCAACCGCAGCACGCCGCCCAGCCCGCCGCCCAGCCCGAGATGCAGCATCAAAACAACAAGGTAGAAGAGCTACAGCCTCAAGCATCGAAAAAGGTGAATACTAAAGACATCAAGTACATTCCTCGCTCTGCTGCAAGGTGGATGACAAGACAACGTATGGATTTAAGGGAGCATTTTACAAAACTATACGGGCACACGTGGGCTATGAAATACAAGAGTTCAGACATTACAAAGGCAAGCACATCCACCATAAGCGTTTCTGCATGGTGGGGCTCCCTCCCTTCTGTAGGAATCACCCAAATGGTGAATCCAATCGTTAAACGCTGACAATACCCATGCTTAGTCTTGTCACCAATGCGTTGCAACTTGACGTGAAGAGGAGGGGCAGCCATGGCGATGGTCCCACGCGGCGAAACTATCCGCATAGAGCGATAGCCAGGGCCACCACTACTTCCATGCAACACAAGCTCAGTCATACGAAAAAGCTGATAGACGGGAGAAAAGGTTGTGAAGCACCAACATCTAGTTGAGTTGCTGCCGTCTTGGACGTCCTTCCACATTGTCGTCCTCTGCGCATATCTTGGGTGCTCATCTCCGACTGGGGAGGACCTCGCAGCTTGGTTGAGCGTCTTCACGTACGTCTCCCACAAGTCTCCGTGCCATCCCTCACAAATGATAGTCGCGTAGGCCCGAGGGTCCACACATAGCAGCTCCTTCGCAGCTTGAACTCGAAAGGCCGCAAGGTAATCATCGTTCCTAAAAAAGCAAAACAACAAAAAGTATCGGAAATCTTTGTACCTACTACAACCATCGGCCACCATCTACACCAAGACGGCGGCCAAACGCAGGGAAGGCAGCGCGTACCTAAGGAAAGTGGCAGGCAGAGCCACCCCTCGGTGGCAACGGCGGCAGATGCCATTGCCGTCGCCGACCATGGGCGTCGTGCGCGCCATTACTCCTAGGCACGCGACGCACAGGTCCCGCTCCCCAAGAGCATTGCTCCACCTATGCCGCGGCAGGTCCTCCTCCGTCGTTTGTGTGCCGCGGCTCCGAACACAACGCCCCAGTTCTTGGTTAGTTTGGCTTTGGGCATCACGGGGGATCCAGTGCCTCTTGATGAGCACAGCTGCAATACGGCACACCGGTAGAGTTAGAAAAGTGGGTACCTACGCGGGACCTCAAAAAATAAACGGTGCCTCTTAGCTTACGGTATCTGCCACCTACGGAGTCGAGGTCGCAGCACGGGGGGGTTGGGGGACCAGAAAAACGAAAAGATTTTATTCCCAAAGTTAAACCCCACCTCTACAACGCGTCGGGGGGGGGATGGTGAAGCGTGCTGCGTGCCCCTCTACAATGCGTGCGCGGGTGATAAGATGTGGGTGAAGGTAATTTGTAGTCGCGAACTTGATATTCGGAGCGGAAACTGGGCATAAATGGTGACATCTGAGTCAAAACGGTGTCCAGCTCGGTACACGAGTAAATTACTATGCCAGGAAGACTATGCTAAGCGGGCACCGGTAAGGGTATTATCTCGAGGGAGCGCGACCTCGAAAACTGATGCTTCGTGACGAACGAGGAAAACTAAACCCTGAGATTCGTAGAATCCTACCTACCGAAACTTATCGATGCCGACAGTCATAGCGGGTCAAAGTAAGAATTTACACGCATTATAACCAAACCACCCTATGCACATATGTGTTGGGTGCGTGTGGAGCCTTTGTGCTGAAGTTGTGACGGCGTGATATGCGTGCCCCCCAAGGTCGTAGAGCAGGGTGTCTGTTATCGAACTAGGTGAGAACAAGCGAATCGCGTAACGAGCCGCCCTAGCAACCCCTCCGTCCGTAGCCGTAATAAAGAACCTAATGCACTATATGCACTGAAACGCGGCAGGGGTCATACTTACTTGGTGTACATTGGTTGCGTGGGTTCATGGCTTTCCACTTCCAAAAGGGGGGGCACGGCCAAGCGAGATGAGCCGCTACCATTGGCGCGGTGGAGAAGACGGTTTATGTTACGAGGCGAACGCACGCAAGCCTGTGAGACGCACTCTACTTGGCGACAACAAAATTGGCGAAAAACGTACGGGTACTGAAAATTCGTGCAAACGGTAAATGTCCGGGTGTACAGGTACCCGGGTGTGCCGTGCCCACAGCGCTCGAGGAGACCACCCGTGTGCGGGTATCCCACATCCGACACACCAAGGGCGGAAGGGAGACGAGCGATTCGGACCGCATTTTCGCGGAACTTGCCTACGAGCGTTTCCTCAAACCGCGACCGGACGTTGCCTCCTCCGAATACGACAACCTACATCGGGCGTTCATCTATAAAACACTCGAATGCTCTCTACTCGTTAGCGCCAAAGCCGCCGCAAGAGCTACCTTCGCGCGCAAGACACCCGACCGACCCGCCCCCGACAGTCCGACCCCTACTCATACCCCGAGACCCCAACCCAAGCCAAAGCCGCCACCTAGAGACAACGCCTACACCAAAGACACGAAATCCAAGAACCCGGACAAGAACGACTGACGGTGTGACCCGCCGCGCCACGTCATGCAACGACCGTTCCAACTTCATGCGTCACCGCGTGCGGAACATAGCGTCAGAGTGGAAACGATCAGGCGCGAGCGAGCAAGTTCTAGGCTGGAATCGTCACGGGGTTCGTATACCTTTCATCGGCGGCCGGCGGCCCCCACCTTTCAACAGCGGCACCTCCATGTTAGACGCAACAAAACAATAGCTCGACTTCATGGACTCCGAGCTTCCACGATTCCTGCAATCGGGCGCCTTGGAGCCTCGACAGCGCAGCAAATGGGTTTCGAGAATGTTTTTAGTCCCGAAACCGGGAGAAAACAAATGGCGACTCATTATCGATTTGTGCCCCATGAACAAGTCTTGCAAGGACCACAAACTCACGTACGAGACACTCAAGCACCTCAAGAACATGACGCGTGCTGGCGATTGGATGGTATCCTTCGACCTCGCGGACGCCTACTACACGCTAGACATACGGGAGGAGGACAGGGGTTTCTTTACGGTAAACTATCGCGGCACGCTTTACATACTAGCCGGCCTTCCGATGGGCTGGAAATGCAGCAGTTACCATTTCTGCCGTCTTACCGTGGTTTTTATCCGTCACTTATGCGAACCACTGCCCAATCCCACCGGACACACCCCCCGGCTAGCTATGAACCAGCAGCCCACGCGACCAACACCGTCCCGACGCTATCTGCGAAACTCACGATGGAGGGGTGCTCGATTACTCCCTTACGTGGACGTATTGAACTATGCAGACACGGTTAGTGTGGAACGTAACTCACGCAAACGTAGTTACAGTCACAGTCACGCAAACAAGACAGTAACATAGACCAGCCTACATGCGTGGCGTCGGGATAACAAAAGCGTGAGAGTTGTAGCCTAGCGACAGCTCTGTACCGAGTCAAACAGTTTATCGGTATATCCGATATAGACATGTACTAATCATATCTAGAGTAGCTTACAGTAGCTATCTGCAACTAGTAGTTATACGGTATTACTTACAACACTCCCCCGAAAGGTAGCTACGGGATGAAGCGTTGCATTGGGTCTTGTCCTCCATGGATTGCACTTCGGTGTCTTGCCAATGCAGGTCCTAGGAGGGGTTTGGTGAGCATGTCAACCACCATCTGGTCAGTGGGGAGGTACCTCAACTTGATGGTTCCTAGCTCTACGTGGTCTTTGAGGAAGTGCCACGTCAAACCGATGTGCTTGGTCTTCTCGTTGACTAAGGCATTATGGGAGTATGCAATGGCGCTTTGGTTGTCCTCCCAGATGGTGGTGGATAGCCCACCATGACGCCGCGAAATGCTTTTTCACTGAGTTTCCGACGTTGTTTGTCGGGCACCTTGGCGAAAACGGCGCAGCCGAAGACGCGGAACTTGGAGGCGTCGGGCACAGACGACGTAAGGAGTGTGAGGGGGACGCCACCATTGGGTCCGACTGAGCAATTGTACGTGCGGTTGCGAAGGTACACAACAGTGCTGACATCGCACGACCACATGGAGTTGGGAACGGCCATGCTATGGAGCATCGCCGACGCATTGTCCCGGATAGTGCGCCAAGGACGTTCGGCTTTGCCGAGCATGTGGTGGGCGTATGGGGCAGAGAACTGGACCCCGACGCCGAGGTGTGCGCACATCCGGCGAGTGACAGCACCTTCAAACACAGACTCGGAGTCAAGCTTGAGGACTGGGGCGAACGCGCCCGACTCGGAGTGATGGCGGGCATGCAAGTGTTTGATGTCCAAGAGGATTGTTTCCAACTCCGAGCATGTGTCGTCTTTAGACTTCCGGAACCGCACCCATATGTAGTTGGTGTGGTGATCGATGACGAGTAAGCAGTAGCGGAGGCTATGTGGGGAGGGGACATTGACTAGTCCCTAGAGGTCAGTGGACAAGTTGAGGAGGGGGCGGGATGGTTTCGCGCAAGCGGCGGTGTTGCGCGGTGCATCTATGGCTTTGTGTAATAAGCAAGACTCGCAAGAAACTTGATTTACAGAGCTAGCTAACACATGGCTAGTCGGGACACCGTGAGTATGCTGGGCATGTAGGCTTTGCATGTTCAAGTGTCCTAACCGACGGTGCCACAGTACGGGGTCACACTGGGCAGTAAGGGTAACCCGAGGTGAGGGGTCAAGAGCCGACGTTGCGGATGGGCTTGAAGGGAGCTCCGGCTGATGGAGAAGGAGGTAGAAACCGTTCCCGGACGGTTCTAGCACACCCATGCATGTGGGTACCAAAAGCAGACATGTGTCAGCGTTAGAGCGGAAGATGAATTCACAGCCGCTGTGTGTTTGCATCCACCTGACGCTAAGAAGTCTGCCGATACGCTGAGCGGAGCGAGAGGACAGGTCGGGGGTGTATAGTGCATACGCATTGCGGTGAATAAGCTGGCTAGAGGCAAGTGTGACAGAAATCCGCACTGAGCCACTGCCCTTAACGTCAACGCCGACTCCTCCCACGCGAGAGGGAGCGGAGGGGGGTGTGAACTTTACAAAGTCATCTCGGAACGCGGTGAGGTTAATCGAGCAGGCGGAATCAACGACCCAGAATTGTGAGAGGTTACGACATGGGGTGAGGGAAGAGGAGAATGCCACAGAGCTGAAAGGGACACTCACATCGTCGTCATCGCAGTCATCCGCGCAGTCCTCGAGGGTAGGTAAGCTGTCGGCGTCATCGGCGGGGGCGTCGTCGGTTGGGACGTCGCTCAGCAGAGCAGCGTGAGCAGAGGTAGTGCCACCGGGGGCGCCGTACTTCTGGACGAGCATCTTACGCTTGGCGAGATTCCACTTAAGGACAGCGTCATCCGGGGCATTGCATACGGACATGAGGTGGGTTAGGCTGCCACATACGCCACACTTGTTGGGTCGACTACCGCGAGGATTACGGTGTGGTTGGCCTCGACCGCTGTGCCAGCCGCGGCCCGCAGCGACGAACGCGGAGATGGGAGGGGGTGACGCGACCGGAGCGGGTGTGTCCGGGGCAGGGTCATCGTCCATGTTGTGCGCGAGGTGGAGGATGATGGCTATCACTTCATCAGCCGACAGTGGGTAGTCTGTGTCAAATGCGTTGATGACGCACTTTTTAGCTTGACCGTGTGGGCCGCTGCTGGAAATACCACGCAGCATGAGGAGACCGAGGTTGTGGGGGTGGATGGCAGCGGAGCCATCAACCTTTTGGCATGTCTCGTTGTAGTCATGAAAGGTTTGGCGCATGTAGTGGGCATAGTCACTGAGTGTCTGGCTAGGGCGTTGTCTGGCCATCATGTTATCCAAGAGGGACATGGAGCGAGCAAAAGACCGACAGTCGAGGCGTTCACAGAAAATGTCACACGCGGCATCGGCACACTCAAGGCGGGCCGGAGAAACGCATTTCATCGCATGGTCAACGCGCTGATTCGCGTTGGCTGCATGGAGGAGCAGCATGTAGGCGTAGTGTTGCGCATGTCCGTCCAATCAATCGCCGGAGTCGCAGATGGCCAGTTGCGGAATGAGATATGCGGCCTTGATGGAGAGGAAATTAAGGAAGGTCCTCTTCCACTGCTTACTTAAAGTCCGTGATCGGGCCCATGATGGGGACCGACATCTTCATGGACCGGTTGAGGGCGTCCTTGTCGAAGCCGGGAGCTTCGTGTGCCGCTCGACCGATGACAACCGGGTCAATTGTGGGGCGACGACCACCACGAGTGGTGTGGCCGTCACGCTGGGCTGGGGGAGAATGCCGTCCATGGAAGGGAGGAGGTGGACAACCGGGAAAGGGAGAGTGGGCGGCCATGGTATGCGGCGGGCCGGAAAGGGAAAGTGGCCGGCCATGGTATGCGGCGGGCCGTACGGGTGCGGGTGGCCACGGGGGGAAGGGACCAGGTGGGGGCGCGCCTCCGGGAAGAGAGGTCCGGGGCTTTGAAGGGGAGATCCGGCGGGGGGGTATACTGGGGGTGGTGGGAGGTGTTCCACCGGAAGCTCGTGACGCGAGGGCTCGCGGTGCGCATCGGGACGCGAGGGCTCGCGGTGCGCATCGGGACGGCGTTGTGCGACGGTGAGGTCGCCAACATGAGCTGCAGCGGTAGCTGAAGCGAAGGCTATTTGTGCGTCCGGATGGGCGTAGCCAAGCAGAGGAAGGGTGTGCACGTCGTGGCTGTCTCAAGAGGGTTCGAGCTGCGCATCGCGACGGCGTCGAGCGACAGGGGTGTCGGTATTAGTAGCCGCAATAGCACCAGCAACAACAACAGCACCGTCGGCCGACTGCGCGTCCAGGCGGGCGTTAAGGAGCGCTATTTGCTCCAGCACGAGCGCGAGAGTATCAAGGCCGCGAACTAGAGTGCTCTGCTGAGAGCCGGGGTCAGGGGAAGCCGGAGGCGAAACAGGCGGAGAGTCGGCATGGCGAGTTTTCGGCGCCATTGCGACAGAGGGCGAAAATGAAAGAGCAGAATAAAAGCCAGGCAGCGGTAAAAACCGCTTGCCGGACTTGTGCCTAACATTGGTTTCACATAGACGGCCTGATGCCCGCCGACCCCTCGGCCTGATGCCCCGGGGTGTCTCAAAGCACCATTTATGTATCCTCCACCCAGTGTGGGGCACAAGTCGAGGCCAAGGCCAGGACATGTGGAGCGCTGCGTTGGCGGCTGAGTCGCTAAGATAATATTAAAATAAAGAGGTAAGCTAGGGTTGTCGTGCAATCTGTGGATGCGTATTCACCCGATAGTGCGCCCGCCCCCCTCTTCTCCAGCTTGGACTTGTGTGCACCTTGTCCACACACGACGAGTGTGTCGGTGTAGGTGGCTGTCTGTCGCCTTCGAGTAGCTGGCTTAAGAGGGGTGGAGGTGGGTTTTAAATCGCAGTTTATGTTGGCGATACCGCCGACTACAAGGTGAAAGTACTACGGTTTTATCTAAACTTGCCTTATGCGGGAGAGCTGTCGATCGCAGCTCGTCGAACCACGTTGTCGCGCGTGAGTGACGTGAGGCGGGGGCTCATAACCTATCGAACCATGCAAACACGGTTAGTGTGGAAGGTAACTCACGCAAACGTAGTTACATTCATAGTCACAGTCACGCAAACATGATAGTCACAGAGACAACCAACCTACATGCGTGGTGTCGGGATAACAAAAGTGTGAGAGTTGTAGTCTAGCGACATCTCTGTACCGAGTCAAACAGTTTATCGGGATGTCCGATCTAGACATGTACTAATCATATCTAGAGTAGCTTACAATAGCTATCTACAACTAATAGTTATAAGGTGTTACTTACAAAAAGACGATTTTTTTTTTGCCGACAGCAAAAACGCAGCGCTACTGCTCCTCGACCGCGTCGCGTGCCTACTCCACCGCCTCGGGCTGGGAGGCAACCCCAAGAAAGGGCAATGGGAGCCTACGCAAATCTGCGACCACCTCGGCCTCCAATTCGACACCACAACCTCTACTTTTTGGCCTCAAAAGTATAGGCCATTGCTACCCTCTCTCGGACCCTGCTGCAACGCTTTGCACGCGACGCACGGTGGCTACCTGCCCGGCAGCTCGCAGTGCTCGCCGGAAAAGTGCAATACATGTACCTCGCCATTCCATGAGCCCACTTCTACCTCCGCGAATTACACGACGGGGACATGATGGGGACGCCGGGTGCGACTCACCTACCAATTAAAACGAGACCTCCAATGGTGGACGCAAGTCCCCTCCGCCAACAACGGACGCTCCATCTTCTCCCCCATCGAGACCGCCTACCTGCACTGCGACAGCTCAAGTTACGGCTGGGGAGCAGTGTTGAACGAGCAGTGGGAAGCACGGGGTTTTTGGTCAGCGACGGACCAACAGCAACACATCATATGGAAAGACTTGACAGCCGTGCGCCTCGCAGTCCTTTCGTTCCTACCGCTCATGCGCGGACGAAAAGTACTCATGCACGAGGACTATCAAGCACTGGTGCTTGTACTTGGCCACCTCATGTCCCGGTCGCCGACTATGATGGACGAACTCCGAAAACTATGGGAGCTCATCGACACCAACAACATCAACATACGCGCGCGCTATATTCGATCCGCGGCCAACTTATGGGCCGACAGAATGAGCCGCGAAACAAATAGGGGCGACGGGCAGCTCAACCCCCGCATCTTCACTTACCTTGACTCCCTGTGAGGCCCCCAGTCCATCGACAGGTTCGCCACGCAGGGCAACTCGAAGCTTCCCCGCTACAACTCTCGCTGGCGAGACCCCACCTCCGAAGCCGTGGACTGCCTCCATCTTCCCGGCAACCACTGGGCAGCAGAGACCAACTGGTGCAACTCACCTTGGACACTCCTCCCCGACCTTGTCCATAAATTACGCCAATCGGGCGCCGAAGCAACAGTCATCGCGCCATATTGGCTCGCCAACTAGTGGTTCCAACTACTAAGCGAGCTATCCGCCGAACATATCGTGTAACCCCTTTCGATATTTATTCTTTCCGGGCAAGCGAGGAGCGAACGAAGTGGTCGAACCGCCCGGCTGGAGCGTCACGGCTTTCCACGTACCGCCCCGGCCTGGCTCTACCGAACACGTGGTTCGCTCCACCCAACAACGCCCAACCGGACGTCCGCGCCCATACATCAACACGCCCGGTCATCCGCGGACAACGACCACCAAGCCGCACCTGTGAAATACCGACTTGTCGAACCTGCGGCCCACGCACCTTGGCACGCCTCGATGCGCAACCACGTCGGCGCACTCATCGGGACAGACGACTTGGGCGATCTTGTGCTCGACCTCCTCACCGGCTCCCTCGCCCCCACTACCTACAACTGTACAACAATTACGGGACCGGAATGCGCCTTTTTACGGTTTTTTGCAACGAAAAAGGGATCACCCCACTCGAGGCTTTTGCGGCCGACATACTTCGCTTTACAACATGGCTCGCCCGGGCCGGAACCATCGCGGCCAATAGCCTCCAACACTATTTCTCGGCAATAAACAAGTTCTTTCGCGACCACGTGAAGGAGCCAATGGGGCTGGGACCGCTTCTAACGGACGCACGTCGGAGACTCGCCATGCAGCCGCAGCCCATCATCGACCCCGACATTCGCGTACCAATTCCAGCCCCTATCGTACAACATATGCTCCTATTCGCCCACCGACACTACCACGCGCTAACCCATCAGCCGGACAACCTCGTATAGATCAAGACTTTCCGCGCGATTCTCGCAGTCTGCAATAACGAGTGCTATTTTTGCCGCGCGAAAACCGGCGTCCGGTGCCTCATGGACGACATCGCGGTCGACCGAACGGGCGGTAACATACTGTTATTCAAACGAAAAGCAAAGGGGGACCAACGTAGGACCGCGGCCGACAACCCGCTCCTACAACTCCCAATTACTGCAATAACACTACTAGCGGACCTCATGGAGGCTTTACGCTGGACGCACCACTTACTGAAACCAACTCGGTAATGGACCCTAGCCCATTACCCTTTGGGCCGTCACACGCGATGAACAGCCACACACGTGGACGGCCGGGACCATCACCGAGGGGATTCGAGAGGCGTGCAGCGCCATTGGCGCTACCCCCCCCCCCCCCCCCCCCCCCCCCCCCCCCCCCCCGCAATTCAAGTGCACATCGCATAGCCTACGGAAAGGCGCGGCGTCCGCCGCCGCATGCATCGGCGCACCCCTCACCAAGATCCGCTACATGAATGGTTGGTCGAAAACCAACGACGTCATTACTGGCAAGTACATCGACCCCACTATGAGTGAAACCCCGGCGGCCTGGCTATTCTTCGGCTGGCTAGTCGCCAAACCCCCGGACTAGTAGCATGTGCAGACCTTCTGTCTCTATAAATGGCATAATCTGACTCCCAGTCGCTAAATTCTTATATTGGTAAAAAGATCGGGGTTTAACGGTTAGTTAACGTACCATGTTGAGTAAGCCAAAGGCAACGCGCGGACGAGACAAAGCGTCACAAGCGCAGTAAATTGTCTGCGGCGGACGCCCACCTGCTTTACGTCTAAAACAGCTCCTCTAGCTCGTAGCAGCCACCTTCTGCCTTTGCGCTCGCCCATTCGGCTCGCGCAACCCACCCACCCTTCCTTGATCAAGTGTTGAATAGAAATAACACCTGTGAATAGGTGTTTTAGTCCCTGTTTATCCAAAATGATAGCAAGATGTCATTTTTGGCATAATCTGACTCCCAATCGCTAAATGCCGCAGAGCGTCATCACACACACACAATCTAGGGGATTGGCGTAAGGGTTTCCTGAAAACCCACCGACAACCGATGGATGCCCTCAGGTATGCTATTTAGAAGTCCTTATGTACATGACATCGACTAGTAAATAGCAGTACATAATGTAACCAACTCTAGTCCAGCTCACTACTCTTGTCTCGACACTAGCTGCCACCCACGGCTGGTCGTTAGCGTACCTGTAACAAGCTCACCGCAAGTAACAATATCTCCCTCATCGAATTAAAACGCATCCTACCGTCACTAAAGACAGTAAAACGATCCACAGTACTACTAAAGTACTACAAAATACCATATAACAAGGGGATGGGTCGGTAGCTCGAATGAGCAACGCCGATCGTCTTCGCTCTGGGCCTGGCCTCCCATTGAGCGCAAGACTGGTGACCAGGGCCGCTGAACAGCGCGCACCTATCACCTCTCCCCACCCGAGCCTAGCTCTAACTGGTCAGTGGATCCGTAGCGACACCAGACGGTACACACTCAAAGGCGCAGCTTCCAGGGATTTAAATTTCACACCCCCGACAGCTACCGCGCCATCCATTTCGAAAACCTCATCGGTACCCGTCAAAGTACTACAAAAACCTTGCGCTCCACATCGTTTACAAAAACACTTCTACCCGGCGGCCGGCGCACTCCATCGCGCCCCTCCGAGCGTCCGGACGTCCCTGTCCGCCGCCAACATCCACCAAACCCAGGTCCCATCAGACCTGGTCGCGTGCAGCCAACACGCGCACTACTCCTCTCGCCTACCTCGACAAGCTACACTCACTAAATATACCTCCTCTCCTCTACCGACACCCTGCTCGACTGCCATGTCCTCCCCAGTCAACCCCCCCCCCCACCTACATGCAGGCGCTGGTGTGGGATCCCCCGCAGAATGGCCGTTTCACGGACATTCACCACCCCAGGAACTCACTCGCGGGTCACCCGCTGACCCCATTCCTCTCCACCACCCAACTTCCCCGCCCCAAGCAGGTGCTAGGCACAGCCTCGGACCCTCTCCCGATCCATCGAGGACTCCAGGCCCCTCTGGTCCTCTCAGCCCCACAGTCAACCGGAACACTTGGAGTAGCCGACGACCTCTCCACTAGGATGATCGACTCTCTACTCCTCACAGGCCAGTACTCCACCACCCCCCCCCACCTCGCACGCTTCTGGCTCCATGGCATCTTCATGCCGGACCAGTCACACCCAGACCCGATCGCGTCCGCCTGCTCGATGGCCCGCCGCTGGCTTCTCGAGGGCGTCAACGGCCTCACCGACCTCCCCAACCGTGTTAAAAATATAATCGGACGGGAACTCGCCCACCAGACGCGCTGGTCTGCGAAACCCTCTCGCACCCCTCACCCCACTGCCACGAAATGCGACGATGCCACTCCCCTCCCCGACGAGCTCCGCTCAGGCTTTTTGGAAATCGGCCTCACTATCCCCACCTCCTGTATAGCGATCGGCCTCCTGTACCAGCTTACTTCACACCAACGTGAATTCAGCTCGGCCGGTCCCGTACCTCCTTCACGACCTTCTCCCCTTCGGTCCTGAACATTCTAAGACAGCAGAAAATTCGCTTCCTCCGCGATGCCACAGCCCCCGCAGTTTCAGGACGCCGCGTGAAAATCCGCTCTCCCCTGTTCTCCGGTATCACCGGCCCAGAACTGATCGCCCTCCTACAGGACCTTCTTATCTGCGACCTCGCCTCTGCACTAACCTCGACCAGCTCTGCCCTCTCGACCCACCCCCAATACTGCCTCGAAGACCTCCCTGAACAGGCCCAGTTCGTCCTCCAGTTCGCGGACGCCATTC
>JAPMLY010002741.1:0-35000 GCA_026401115.1 Tetraselmis chui
GCTCGATTGATAGTATGGGAGGGAGGGGTAGAGGTCACCAGGATTTTGACGTTGGCGTCCGAGGCTGGGTGGGTGGCTGCGGCTCCTAGAGGGGAGCTGCTTCCTTTTTTTGAGCCGTCTGTGTATACGAAGTCCTGCCAGTTCCAAGCAAGAGTGCCTCTGGTGGGGGAGTATGTTAGTTGTGTGCGTTCTTGGAGGGGGTAGGTAAGGGGGTGAGTGGGGTTGGGGGGGAAGTAGTATATGCCTGCGGAGTGAGGTGAGTAGGAGTCTGTGAGGTATGGAGGTGGGATGGTGATGGTGGGGTACGGGAGGTGTGTGTCGTATGTGGACTCGAGGGTGTTGTGGAGTGCGGTTATGGCAGTGTGTGAGGGTAGGGTGGGGAGTGCGAGGGAGTTAGCTACTAGGTAGATGTCGACCATCCAGCGTGTTCCGAATGGGGTAGGGGTGGGGTGGCCTGTGTGTTGGTCTGGGGGTAAGAAGGTGTTCGCGTCATTGGGAAGGGTGTATAGGTGATGTGTGTAGGGGGAGTTGATATACTTGGAGTGGCGGTATGGGGTGTGTTCCCAACGGGGGAGTATGAGGATGGTAGCGCTGGGGGTGTGTGAGGCTGTGCGGTGTGCGCTGGTGATTGCATGTTCCATGGCTCGGCGCATGCATGCGTGGTCGTATTCGGGGTTGGCTATGTTGGTGCCTTGCCATGTGTGTGGGGTATTGCTGCCGCTGGATGAGAAGACTATGTCTTCGGGGTAGAGTGAGTGGTAGGTGTGCGAGTGGAGTGATTTATTGAGGGGGTCTGAGTAGAGTTCTGTCTGGATGTGGAATGTGTGACGGAGAGCCGAGAGGAGGTCTTCTCTGGTGGCCCATCTGTTGCGGGTGGTGGTGGCGGGTGTAGGAGAGTGGATTTCAGAGCAGGAGCCTAGGCGAGTGAGGAGGTTGTAGACCTCCTCTTCGAATGTATGGTCGGAGAGGTCGGGGCGAAAGAGTTGGTATAGGTGGCGGACGCGGGGGCCGTTAAGGGTGGTTACCGCGCGGCCGTCGGGGGTGCATAGGATGGTTGTGTCGTGGAGTGATGGGTGTGTGTGGATGGCGAATTTACCGGTTGGGAGCATGTCGAGGTCAGGGTTGATGGGGGTGTGGTTGAATGCGATGTAGTACGAACAACGGCCCCCTCCCCCTCGCCCAAGCCCTCTTAAATACGACCGAATATCTCACCCCTGGCGCCATCAAGCAACATTGCCAAGCACGCATACGCCACCTACTACGAGCCACCACCACAGAAAAGCTGAGGAAAATAAAAACTCGCACCAATATGGCCTACGACACCTGCCCTAAATCCTCCCACCGCCTATTGAAAATTAAAAGCGGCCTCCGGCCCCCCCACAACGCCACCTCGACCCTCCACCGCATTACCAAACCCGATAAAACTTAAAAACTACCGCAACCTCTCCCTCCGCCGTCCTAGAGGCGGTACACACTCACTTCGCCACCGAACTCAGCCGCGCCACCCCACACGAACTGCCCACCCCCCCATGGGAACTCCCAGACAACCCCGACAACTTTACCATCGAGCCCCGCGGGGACCCCTCTCTCACCCTCGCCGACATGATAACCCGGGACACGTTCAATAAAACCCTTAACTCACTAGGCACATGCAGAGCCCCCGGCCCCGACGGTATCCCCAACGAAATAATCAAATTCTTGTCACCGGGACTCGAAATACGCCGAAACCCACGGCATTCTCAGCGACCAACAAGACGGTTTCCGACAGCACCGCAGCATCCACGACGCACTTTCATCCATCATCATGACGATGGAGGACGCAAAACTCTACAACAAAGACATCTACGTCATGTACACGGACTTCAAAGGCGCGTTCAATGCTGCAGACCACCGCATCATGGTCAAGCACATGCGTCAACTCGGTATGCCCTCCACCTTTGTTGACACTTGCGAACACCTCTACGGGGTCTCATCCACCGACTACATTACCCCATACGGCCCCAGCCCCTCCATCGACATAAATCGAGGAACCTTACAGGGCGACACCCTCTCCCCATTTTCATTCACCCTCTTCCTTGAACCCTTCCTCCGCTGGCTCACGGTGGGCAGCCGGGGCTATCGCCCATGCCCCCCCGCCACTAACGTCGACCCCACAGAACCCACGGCCACATACCCTGGACACGGCTTCGCCGACGACCTCAGCCTCGCCACGGGCTCGACCCCCAACATGGACATCCAACTCCGGAAACTCTCCCTCTTCAGCGCCTACACCGGTATGACCGTCAACATCCGAAAATGCTGCATCACCGGCGCCCTTTGGCGCTCAGGCAACGCCCTCTTTGTTAGCAGTAGCATCCCGTTGCATAGTACTTATGTACAAGGTAGCTATTTGTCATTCTAGTACTTAGTGTTATGCTATTAGCGGTACTCTATTCCCTATTAGTGGCGGTCGGCCGGCCCTGCCGGTGCCTTCGCCGGCCGCCATCTCTCTCCACACACTTCTCTAGTCACCACAGCCGGCCCCCCTTGTGGGGCCGGCACGACCTCCGTGTAACTATCCGTTCCCAACTCTAACAGGTTATGGGCCCTCCACCAAGTTACACTAGAGAAGAGCGTGTGTAAAGCGCTCGGCGCCACGCTAGTCCTATCTACTCCCACGTAAAAAAGAGTAGAGCGTGTTTAAAGCGCTCGGCGCCACGCTAGTAACTCATCGTCCCACCGACCCCACGCTTCGCCTTCGAGCTGGTTGTCCGCGACTGTCCTACCATCTCCCACGTAAAAAGGAGAAGAGCGTGTATAAAGCTCCCGGCGCCACGTTCGCCCCACCCAACTTTCAGTCTCACCTAGCCTTTTCAGTACTTTAATTAGTACTGTTATTGTTTTTTCCCGAGGCAATGCCGCAACGCTCACCTTACTTAGCGAGGAGCTTAACTTTCCCACGGCGAGAAAGGGGGAGTCAACACGAGCGCCCGTCTATGTTTTTTGCGTGCCTACACGCTCCTAACGGCCTTGTTGGCTGTGCTTCTTCCTCGCCGGTCGCTCTCATGCGTCGGCTAATTCTCCCGTGGACAGTTTTTCCCGCTACATGTCAGAATAGTACATTACACAGTACATTCGGAACTGCTTCATATCGGCAACTCGCCGGTAGCGGCACGTTCTTGTGAGCGCATGTCGCTACACCTACCCGGCCGGAGACGCACGCTAAAAGCACTACACCTTCTACCAAGATGACACCTTCCTCAACGCAAGCTAGGACGACGTCAAGACCTCGGCTACCTTGAGGGGGGGTGTTAGCACTAGCATCCCGTTGCATAGTACTTATGTACAAGGTAGCTATTTGTCATTATAGTACTTAGTGTTATGCTATTAGCGGTACTCTATTCCCTATTAGTGGCGGTCGGCCGGCCCTGCCGGTGCCTTCGCCGGCCGCCATCTCTCTCCACACACTTCTCTAGTCACCACAGCCGGCCCCCCTTGTGGGGCCGGCACGACCTCCGTGTAACTATCCGTTCCCAACTCTAACACTCTCCCTTGCCAACATTGCCCTCCTCGCATCCCGCCTCCAAACTCAATTCATCACCATCAACTCCATCCCGGCCCCCATCCCCTCCATAGGCCCCTCGGACACATACCGCGTCCTCGGAGTCGAACTGAGCACCTCCCTCACCTTCACCAAGCACTGAAACGAACTAAGACGTACTACCACATCCCTCATCACCGCCCTCTCCACCTCCCCACTCACTCAGAATCAGGGTCATCCGTGGGCTCCTCATCGGCAAACATTTCACCCTCCAGCTTGGCCTCTTCACCGACTCCCAACTCGACACCCTCGAAGGCCAAATATGCCGCGCACTCTACTCCGCCGTCTCCTCGGTACGTAACCTCCCCCGCACCGCCCTCCACCGCCCTACCACAGACCTAGGATACGGCCTCCCCTCCCTCAAAGCCCACGCCGCACAGCTCACTGTTTGCCACCTAAATAAAATCATGAACAACCCAGGATATCGAGGCCACATGGCCCGAGCACACATCCACACCATCTCCACCACATACTCCCACTGGCCCACTGAATCTATCATGTCAGGCCGCTACACCCCACCCACACTCAAATGCCGAGTGAGAGCTCAAAGCGATGCGGGCACCTTGTTCCACAACATCCCTCCATTCTCCCTCACTAACCCCATTGCCTCCACACTCAGCGCCCACTTCACCAGCCAAGACAACACCCTCCTCGCCTCACTCCGTGACAAAGCCACACACATCACAGTCCCTCACACATATAAACAAGCATACTGTGATTTCTCTCCCCGCAAAACACACGCCTCCCTCCTCCCCCGCCTCACCCCCCTCTGGAAAAAATAACATAACCACATGGCCACAAGTCCTCCTCCGCGCCACCCCCTCCTCCTTCATACTCAAATCCTGCAAATCCATCTCCAAACTCAAGGGGTCCACCACCCCACTTTCAGTCCCCATTCGCCTTCTCGCCGCAATCCTTACCGAACCCTCCGATACTATCCACAACCGCATGCCCATCACACGCCTCACCCCCAAACAAACATCCCCCCCCCCACCACTGTCCACCCCTCATGGATTCCCCGCCTTTCCCCACACCTCCCCCGCTCCCCCCCCACCCTCTCATCCGGTATCCACACCTCCCGCACCCGACCCTCCCCCCCCACTGCACCCACCACACACATAGACACAGAATACCTCACCCCCTCAGACCGCCAGTTCCCCCCCTGCGACGTTACGCGCATCATTTCCAAACACAAGGCCACAAAATACGGCCAAATAAAGTACATGGTTGAATGGGCCCCGGAACACCTCACGGAATGGGACATACAACTCCAACTCGACGACGGCTTCCGCCTCATCTCCTCCACCCTCACATCGGTATGCCTCCCCACCCCCTCCCCCGCCGCCTGCTCTATATGTCACGACCCACTGCACACAGAACCCACCTCCACCAGCTGCACATGCCCGCACTTTGCCGTCCATTCCCAATGCCGCCCCGCTCAGGGACCCGCCACATGGCAGTGCGAATGGTGTGCTCGCGGCCAACAACACGACCTCATCCGCCTCTACGAGGTCCAGTGGGCACCATGCCTACAACTACACGACACCATCAGTGACACCCCCTCCGGCCCTACCGCCCTCACCGCATTTAACTCTGGCTTCGTCCCCTCCACGACACCCATCTTGCCAGAACCCGGACCCCCTCCATGTTCGCACCCCCTAATCACATTCAACCACGACCCCATCCACCCCGACCTCGACATGCTCCCTACCGGTAAATTCGCCATCCACACACACCCATCACTACACTACACCACCATACTATGCACTCCCGACGGCCACGCGGTCACCACCCTTAACGGCCCCCGCGTCCGCCAACTATTTCAACTCTTCCGCCCCGACCTCTCGCAACACACGTTCGAAGAGGAGGTTTACCACCTCCTCACTCGCCTAGGCTCCCGCTCAGAAATCCACTCACCCTCACCCGCCACCACCACCCGTAGTAGATGAGCCACTAGAGAGGACCTCCTCACAGCTCCCCGCCACACATTCCACATCCAGACAGAACTCTACTCCGACCCCCTCAATAAATCCCTTCACTCTCACACCTACCACTCCCTATACCCCGAAGACATAGTCTTCTCATCCAGCGGCAGCAATACCCCACACACATTGCAAGGCACCAACATAGCCAACCCCAAAAACGACCACGAATGCATGCGCCGCGCCATGGAACACGCAATCACCAGCGCACACCTCACAGCCTCTCACACACCCTGCGCTACCATCCTCATACTCCCCCGATGGGAACACACACCATACCGCCACTCCAAATACATCAACTCCCCATACACACACCACCTTTACACCCTTCCCAACGACGCAAACACCTTCCTACCCCCCGACCAACACATTGGCCACCCCACCCCTACCCCATTCGGAACACGCTGGATGGTCGACATCTACCTCGTCGCTAACCCCCTAGCCCTCTCCACCCTACCCTCACACCTACACAGCCATGACCGCACTCCACAACACTCTCGAGTCTATCTACGACACTCACCTCCCCAACCCCATCATCACCATCCCACCTCACTGACCTCACCGACTCCTATTCACCACACTCAGCATGTATCTACCACCTCCCCCCCAACCCCACTCACCCCCTACCTACCCCCTCCATTAACGCATGCAACTAACATACCCCCCACCAGAGCAATCCTTGCTTGGAATTGGCATGACTTCGTTTACACAGACGGCTCCAAGAAGGGAGGCAACTCCCCCCTCGGAGCAGCCGCCACCCACCCCGCCTCGGACACCCACATCAAAATTCTGGTGACCTCTACCCCTCCCTCCCACACTATCAATCGCGCTGAATTAGCTGGCATTGACATAGGCCTCCAACTTGGCTATACCCATCTTCTTACAGACAGTGCGTGCGCCCTCCGCCTCATACAAGGCTACTTAGACTGCCCATCAGCTTACAGACACAACATCCACCGCGACACACTCGTCTCCATCACACACACCCTCAAAACCCGCTGCGACGCAGGCATCCGCACACACCTAGGCAAAATTAAAGCACACAACCACTCCCTAGGAAACGACCTCACAGACACTCTAGCTAACCAAGTCGCGGATGGACACCCACCCGGCGCAACTTACACCACAGGTTCAGACGTGTCGATAGGCCGCTGGACCTGGCCATACACCCTCATTCCACAAACCCTAGGGGAAGCCATACCCTACAGATACACCAACCTCAAAGCAGACGCTCACACCCACAGCACCAAACACACACACACACCCCTCTCGCAAACATCCAAACACGGTGCCCTCCTCGCCCGCTTCGCGGAGGACGGCGCCGACTTCTCTTTCCACAAAAACACACAATACTCACCAACATCCAATTCACCCACAAGCAAGAATTCATGTGGGGAGTCCACAACACCCGTCTTCTCACACACAACCCCACCATGCGCTGCCCCATGTGTGGCCAATTCACTAGCAATGGCCACATGGCCGGTAATTGCCCCACCATGTCTGGCCTAAGACATGACCGACACAACAGCGCGCTCCAACTCCTGCTCTTCCTCTTGGAACGCCACAACGGAGGTCGATGGGAGACCATCAGTGCTGACTTCGGTAACAAACCCATCAAATCATTTACATCCCCCACTCCCACCCACACCCCTCGACTGTCACCCCCCCCCCCCCCCCCCCCACTCACATGCCCACCCGCCTTGTTGGTGCTGACGAAGGTCTCTCACCCGACTCCCTAACCTCGTGCCCCGCCATCCTCCCCCCCGAGATTCTCCCCCCCGCGCTACGACCCCCCGCACACAAACCTGACTTTATCCGCCTCCTCGAACCTCGATTCGTCGGTCACACAAACGGACGCCGCCGCTACTCGTCCATTAAAAAGATTCAGATAGGAGAATGGAACTACTGCACAGACCACAACCTCTCCCACACAGCCCACGTGATTCGTGCCAAATACACACCCCTCGCAAATGCCATCCGCGTCCACTGGCCAAGTACCGAGGTCGACATCGTCCCCATCGTCATGAGCCGCACGGGCACGCCGAACTCATCCACCATGGCAAGTCTCACCTCTCTCCTCACACTCCGCACAGACCCTCCGGACAAACTCATCTCCAAAGCACGACTCAACACGTCCCGCATCCTTGCACAATTCCACACGCACACTGTCCAATGGCTACATCATTTCCTACTTGTATACCGCATAAAATCCCGCACGACCTCTCGCCGCGCCTCCACACAATGCACCTACGCACTCCCCTAATTGCACGCAGCCATCACCCCGCATCGCACACTCCCCGGGGGGGGAGTAAAACCCCCGAACACCCTTGGAGAGGTTGGGTATCTGTGGTTAACGGTCTAGCCCTGACTTGTAAGTTTCCTGTATGGCATAGTTGGGAGGGCCCAGAGACAGCAACCGGCGCATACGGTACTTGTTGTAAACCGGCGCATACGTTACATGTTGTAAACAATTTCAACTTTAATTTCAATAGAATGGCTTGTGGCCTCGTGTGGCGATTAGCCTTCCAAAGCTAAATGCACACACAAATATGTTTTGTTCGATTCTGTTCAGGCGATGTCCGATGGCATAGTGGTGGTGCAGATGGGAGAAGATGAGAAGATGTCTCAGTGCTTGTACTTTAGTTGTATATATTGCAATTGAACAAAGGAATTGTTAAATGGTTATGTCACCTCCCTCTACTGCACTGGGCTTAAATAGCTTTCTGCCCTGATAGCTTACGCCTGCTCACACTCGCTTACGTGCCAGTCGTTAGGGCTTTCCAACCGTCGTCAACAGTCTAGCGACGCGGCTCGACTAGCATGGAGAATCAGGACGCGGCATTAAAAACCTCGCTTAGGCGCGTCATCTGGCTAGTTAGATTAAATGTGCGTACTTGTACGTACCGGGAGGTACTGGTCGTAAAGTACGCATCAGAGCCCTTGCTAATATTGCAGTAGCGACGTACCCACGTTGTACGTCAATCCGATGGAAAAGCATGAATTAGAATTAGTAACGAGTACATGTACAATGTCCTGCAATGTATTGTTGCAGGATTGTACTCGTCACACTCGTCACACCGGGAGTTTCCCTCGCCGTGCATGTTCCTCACGCAAACATCGTCTTGCGTGGTTGCTTGCCACCGTGGATGAACCAGCATGCGCCTAATCGCATTTTGGGATGCCTTCCGACTTTTTCATCCGCAAGCACCTCCGTTTCGCCAAATTCGCGACGGGGGCACGGTGCCAGTTCTCGACGAAGCAATTGATGCACCCGTGGTCCTTTAACGATGTCGCGCATAGACAACTATTTTCGTGCCGCGCTTCTTTGATAGTGTGTCTGTGACATGTATACAATAGTACTTAATCTATGCTGTCATTATACCGATGTGTGTGATTTTCAGAACATACTTATCTTAGTTTGATTTTCCACTACTTAGTTCAAACATAGTAAGACTGCTCTCTTTTGAAATCTGCCATTCCCATCATAATTCATCAAGCTTTCCCCGTAGTAGTGCCAGCCTACTATAGGTAAGAATGGCCATGCGCATATCCCATTGACTGCTTTTTTACTCTCTCCATGAGCTATCTCTTCCAATTGAAAATTTTGCATAAATATTGTCTGTGATACAGATTTAGTTTACAGGATTTGCATTGACTGTTTGGAGGAGTCGGTGGCTAAGCTAAGGTCGTTAAGGAAGCCATGTAAGTAATGGATAGGTTTCTGTGTATTCGAGGGAGTTGGCGGCAGTTTTGGGGGTCCAGGCTTGCAACATATGCTATCGACAGCAGTGAGTAATCGAAGAATATGTTCGGAAAAATAATTGACGACGAAAATGATAGAGGGCATCGCCCTCTGAAGTGCCTCAGTTGATATCGATAAATAGAGGCTAGGCCGTATGGGTGATTTAGTTGGTGGTAGAGACGCCGTAAAGTTGTTTGTATGCATGTGTCGAGAAAGTTGGGACTCGTGGGAGGCACGCCGCGTGTGTTTGAAGTAACGTGCGTGAGTTTACATGATTCGTTGGTCGGCCGAGCTTGATAATGCTTCTTTGATTTAAGAGCGCGGCAGTCTTCGAAAGCTATTTCAGCCTTTGTGTCATCACTCGAGCGCGTCTTACACCAATTAATGGACTAGTCAACATCGACAGGCAACTTCTATCTGTGAGAGTGAAGCGTCTTATCTCCGAATCATACCGCAAAAGAGGCGATGATGCGTGGCCACTACATGGATTTAGCTTATCTGAATCTTACATACACAAAACTGCCGCGCACACACACACACACACACACACACACACACACACACTGCAAATGACAACATCAAAACTAAAGTATGCATCAGAAATACAGTCCGCAACTGATTTCACGACGTTTTCTACTCTATTGCAGAATACAAATTCCCGACGGAATTTCTAATTCTACTGCCTGCCACAGACATTTGGCGTCCTCGTCTCCCATAAGTATTCATTTTTGTATGGAATTTGCTACAATCAGGGGCGGCTGCGGTTGAACACTTTTGCATTCATCATAACATACAAGTGTGCAAGTCCATAGTGGAGGATAAACTGCCTACCAGCGGACTTGTGGGAGAGTGAAGGACGGTGTCATCGAGCTGTCGTTGACCGTCGGCCCGTTGCTGACGCGGAATGAAGGACCCTTAGAGCCGCAATGCCGCAGTTGCTGCCTCGCCATTGAACTAACGACGCGATTCTCCTCATCGCGGTCGTCCTCAAAACGAGACGCCGTATCCGTCGTGTTTAAGAAGCTCCCCAAACTACGACGAGGGGAATACGGAGGTGAGCTCGACGGGATTTCGTCAACCACGTCACGACGCCCCCTCGAAAGAGAAGGCATAGACTTCGTCAATAGAGCCATATTGCATGCCTCATGCTGATGCTGCTGCTGCTCCTGCTGCTGCGCAGTGTCGATGGTGCTGATGTTAGCCCCGTGGCTCATGACTCGCCTCAGCTGCCGCTTGTCTTTGATGGGCGAATTCATACCCCAATGTGAGCTCTCAGGCACGAATATTTGACCGCCCCGCGAGCGGTCCTTCGAAGTAATTTCAGTGCCCGGACCAAGGTTGTGTTCCTGATAACGCACATTGCGGTTCCCCTTGTGGGGGCTGTGGCCAGCAGCATCAGCGCGCGTGTCTTGCATCCGAGGAGGGTTGAACGCAGGTGTGACGGAGTTCCTTCGCGCCTTCGCGTCACAAACCCTCGCACTCAAGGATTGATTGCCGTCGTCATTTGGCCCCGTTTCGGTGCCCCTCACCGCGGATTTCACCAAGCTCTCAGTCCGACATGGTACCTCCGTCTTTCGTCGAGAAAGTCTCATCATACGAGAGCTTGCCTCGGCACTCGTCGGTGTTGGCGAAGCTGGGCCATTATCCAGACAGGTGCGAGACGAGGAATGTTGTATCAAAGCTGGCGGAGTCTTGTCGCAGCCCTTTTGGCTTGCCTCTGTTTGGGATCCACCATTACTAGACGAAGTGTGGCTATGGTGTCCCGATACTTGCCGCAAGGAGGACGTGCGCTTCAGACTGGACACAAGCTGCGCCAGTCGTGGCTTCTCGTCAGGGTTGCTTCCACTATTTGACGCACTCATATCGGATGGCCTGCCGATGTTGCTGTCAGTAAGGAGGTTTCGGGATGACAGCTGCCGCAGGGAGGGTCCTGTCCGGGTGTGACGACGGGGAAGCGCAAAGGAAGTTGTGTCCTCGCTCCGTGGTTCCGTTGTGCCATTAGTAGCCGGTGTGGGTCTGTATGACTCGCTGGGATGCGTGAGAAGTCTTTGGGAGCGCCTGGCGCTGCTATGCTGCTGAATCCACCGGTGCTGGATGAGACGGGCAGCCGATCCGCGGCCTTCGGGAACTTTATGGAAGCACTCCGCAACAAGGAAGTCCTTGGCGTCTGTGACGTGTGAGGCAGAATGCGATTGAATGTCAGCAAAATGCACGCATTACGATGTGGTGTGAAAATTGATAAGGGCAACTTGAGATATACTAGGTAAATACGCATGATGGGTTATCCTAGAACTCCCTTCTGATGCATTTTATCAATTTCATTGTCCTGTCAAATTATCCCATGAACGCACAGAGACACTAAGTAACACACACACACACACACACACACACACACACACACACACACACACACACACACACACACGCACGCACGCACGCACACACACACACACACACACACACACAAACACGCGCGCGCGCACGCACACGCACACGCACACGCACACACCCATTTGTATGTAGCCATAACACATGTAAAGTACTCGTTGAAATAATGTCAGTGTACCCATCGTAGCGACATGTGTGGTAGTCATAAAGACGAATCCACCCGCACTCATGCGCGGTATTGTGATTTAACTGACAGCTATCCCTAAACCCTAGTCTAGAAGAACATTCACCCTTACTCCACGTATTGCATGGCAAATCATTCGCAACTGATTTTCAACGCATGAGGTTCCGTCATTAGTAGTTGACAATCAAATCGAGCGGACGGTACGGGACGCAAACACACACACACACACACACACACACACACTCACACACACACACACACACACACACACACACACACACACATTAGTAAAACAATGCACCAGGGTAGTTGTATGTCTATGATTAAGTAAATGTTATATGCTGCTTGGACACTTATTCTCACAGAGAACGACGCAGCTGCGCAGGGTGTACCTTCAGATAGTTGGATGATGTCAGGGAAGAAACGGAGCTCGGCGTTAAGGATCCGGTTGATGATTTTGCGTGAATCGCTCCGCCCAAATGTGGGAAACCCATGGAGCGCCTCATATATTGTCACCGCTGCGCTCCAAATGTCGACCTGCCATCAGTCGCGGGATGGCGGCAACGGTACAGGTACCTCCCGTAAATTAGTAGTAAATAAATAAATACCCGGGTAGGTACATATGACGCTGCTGTTCGAAATGACATTTATCTGTGGTGGAGGTGATCAGTTCATAATATGCAAATAAAATAACTCAGTACTAATCAAGGCGACATTAACGTTAATATCTCTACAATTATTGAAGAGTGGGTTGATTACAAGAAGCACAACATGAGCACGGACCGGGAAAACGGGGCGGGATTATTGCAGGGTCGGAATGAGCCTGACAATTTTTAAGTGATATGGCAATGTGAATTGGAGACAGACATGTCTCTCAAGCAAATCCACTCTGAGTGAACCATAGGGCCAAACGAACCTTCTCACCGTACACTAGATCCATCTTGTCCTTGTTGTCGCAAGGCAAGCTCTTCAAGGGGTTGTGGACAATCTCCTGAGGAGCCAGTGGTCGATATCAGCGAAGAAACATGATATTTACCGCTGCAAATATTGAAAATTGGTATGGTTAGGTTCAAATCATGGGCGACGCTTCCCCGAAGGTGACGAAAGCAAGCCATGGCCGCTAGTGACAACTACCAGACGACGAGCCTGGCGATAGAGGTACCAGACATGGAAGGCCGTACCGGTGCCATGTATTGTGTGGTACCCGCACGAGTGACCGGGCGCTCCTCATTTTGATTCACCACGAAGCCAAAGTCGGCTAGCTTCAGTGTCATACACGAATCGAACAGAATGTTCTCTGGCTTCACGTCGCGGTGGATGAATCCCTGTAAGTAAGAACATGACGAAGTGAATATCCGGTAAGGAAAGCTGAGGATTGCTACAAGCAGCGATCGATACCATTACTAATTACCAGGTTTTGGGCCGGGGCGGTATTAATCATTTGCAACCACACGGTTGTAGAAATTTTTTGTTATTTATAGGGTTTGCTTAGCAATGCACATGAGCCTCATGGGCGGGATCCTTCCTATCGTTAGTCTATCTATATCTGCCTATAGATATCGTATCGGGTAGCGATACGGATAGTGTACGCTCTGGAAATGGAATGCAGCCATCAGCGAGACAGACAGATATTGCCGCCAACAGGAAAAATTGCCGGACCTGCAATATCAGTGTTATCGAGGCGCTTATTAAAAGTATTATGTGCCCGTACACACCTGTCATTGTGAATTATACAGCTGTAAATATTATGTCGTTTGTACCTGTACCAGTGACCCCCCAATTAGGGTTATAGACTCCTGGCATCATGGGGGCGGTGCAATATCAACAATAATAAATATCTGTAAATAGTAGCGAATAAATAACTCCTGTCAGTAAAACTAAAGCTTTTTTACAGGACAAAACAGTGGAGGCCACCAATAAAAAAAAATTAATAAATTGATAACGCGAATGGCACGGAGTCTTGGAGCTAGACAGCCAAGGTATATGACAAGTATATCAAACAACCTTACTCACTTGAAAGGTAAACAAGGCAAGACAGCTATTAACACAGAGTAGCTCGATCGCAGACCTGATCATGGAGATACGCCAGAGCTCGGAGGAGTGGTAATGCAACCATGTTGACGGTTTCTTTCTCGGACATGTGGCCACCCCTGCTGTGAATCTCTTCAAAGAGGTCCCCCTGTTCATCATTCAAAACCACACGCCAGCATTTACTTACAGCAACAGGCACAAGTCATGGTGTCGTCCTAGACCAATTATAGCAGATAGCTCTATCATATAGGGCATATGTCTCAGTAAGCACTTGTCGATAAAAGAGTACGATACGCAAAACAACTGATTTGTGTTTCAAATGCTTTCTTTGTAATTACATTTCTTTACGATACATACAACATGTCAGATACGAAATCATTCAGTTTGAGAAAAAAAAACATTCGAAACCTGAATCATGCACATTCAAAATACCTCGCGAACAGCGTTGGTTGAACATGCATTACTCACTCACCCCGATGGCGCACTCCAGGACCAAATAATAGAACTCCGAGTCTTGGAAGGCTCCGTAGAGATTAACGATATTCTTGTGGTTGAGCTGCGAATGAATAGCTATCTCGCGCTCTACCTGACGCAAGCACACTGGGTGCATGCGCTTCTTCGCATACATCTTTAACACAACAGTGCTGCCTGATACCAGGCACTTGGCCTTGACCACGGTGGAGAACTCGCCCTGCGCGGACAAAACACGATATGACTCGCCTCCAGCAGAAATGTATTTGCGAGATAAGTACTCCATGGGCTGAAAAAATCAAACAGAAATATGAAACACTGTACTCAGAGATGGATATAAGTAGTATCAGCATGCATATACTGGTAGTGGAGTATCATATCTGCGGCGGGTCGATATCAAACATAAGATACGCAGTGACATATATATTCTCTCATACATCATGTTTGGTCACAGCTCACTTAGATTCGTAAATACCTCGTGTAACACATTCCTCGCGGGGTGGAAGTCGTAGTCAGAAGGGGCCCAAAGTCGCCGCTGCATTCCGGGAGGACAAGCAGCGCCTTGTATCCTCAAACAGCTGCTGCTGCCCATATTCGTAAAAAAGTTCTCCATCTTAGCGTCATCAGCAGCAGTAGTAGGCGGGCTGCTGCAGGCGCACCAATAATCAGATCTAAATCAGCCACATATTAAGCCAACCGAGCAGCATCAGATATATCATCGCAGTCATATCATCAATGCAGGTATCGCGGCCGTATATATAGGGAAGGAATAAGGATATACTTTTAGGAGCGGGGCGCGGGACGGACGGAGCAGGAGTCTGCTCATCATCACCATCACATACACTTATTCACGAAGCCGTATATAGCAATAATATCGCGACGTGCCGACAAGCCGACAACTGGGGTGAATATAACGTACGGCTGCTGTTACGACGTCGAGACGATGTCGTGTGCATCAGCAATAAGCATCCAAGCACAATAGTAGTACGGCATGAAAAAGTACGAGCAACCAAGAACATCACGACCACGCGCACCACGCACCACGACATACACTATGTAATAAGTGCCCTCATCGCCGCCGTACTAGTGCTTCTACTTCGCTATATTGAAAGCAGCCAAGATGAACAAATCTACCAAGATGAAGAACACTGAACACGCACATATCTAGCAGTATTGTGTATGTTATTATTGCCATCCTGGGAAATCAGGAGCAGACAATAAATAATGTATGGTGCTGCGCGCGCGCGACTTATTGACAACTGACGACGACGTATATACGGCTTATTCGGCAAGCACGCATGAGAATAGGAGCTCGATGTGCGCTTATCCCAATGTATTCTTACCTTGCTTGGCAGCGGGGAGCAGTAGGCATAGCCTAACAATACTACGCGTTCCGTTGAGCAGTATTCCTGTGGAGGTTTATTTGCTTATTGATGTCGCCGGTACATAGCGAAATATGGGTCTGTCTGCGCGGTATACGCACTGCGTGATATGCGATATATTAAACGCTTATCAACAAATGCCGGCGGAGTTGTGTGATACTACTGTAGCTTGTGGCTGGACCTGCTGATGGCTACTGATGAGCATCCAGGTCTTCTGGAGTCTGCGGAAAGCCTACAGCAAAGTCTGAAAATGTTGTGTCTAGGCGAGTTCTGGCGGTAGACTCGTCAGCGTGTGCTACTCCCGTTATCGACTACCAGTAGCTTTAAGCTGGCACGTGAATAGCATTTCGCGAATAAACCCGGATACTTGCTATGATGGTACCAATACCGTACATAAAAACGCGTAAAGCTTTAGGATTATATGTCATCCTCTAGCAAAATATCTAAAAAGGATCCCTACCTGTACTCTGCACCGACAAATCCAGCTGCACGGTACGGTACCGAAAGAGCTATGAGATGACAAACTACACATGGAATATCAACACTTGAACACGATGATGGATATATAGTTTATAAAACGTTTTTACAAGAAAAAGCAGCGAAGGCCACCAACCTAAAAGAATATATTATGGATTTATCAATACATGGATGTCGGGCTTATAGGTTTTTCCCTCTTTTCTTCTTTTTGCTTGGTGGCCTCCACTGGTTTTTCTTGTAAGAATTTTATTAATCGCTACATGGATATCGCTCCATGACATTCCTATCCGATCATGCTACTTTTGACTATACTCGCCAAAAGCACACGCTGCTCATTACAGAGCGATACCTGCTGCAGTGGTAGTAGGTAGTATTTCGGTACCTGCTGGTACTGGTACCAGTACCTGTAGCGATTAAGATATGTATAATTACAAAATAGTCAGTGGAAACCCACAAAGCAATAATAAGAAGAAGAGAAAAACCCAACAATCGTGTTAACACTCCTCCACCAAAGTCCGGACTACATGCAGTATATATTAAATACAAGCTAGTCAAGAATACGCGCCCATGTCACCACTTCAAGCACGACGACACCCAGGTACCACCCAAGTGTAGTAGAGCCGGGAGACAACCAGTTACCCGTCATTCGGCATGGTTAAACATGAGCTTAAAGCGATAATTGTTCGTGAAGTTTCCCGAATAAGCCCATAAGTTTGGTTACACGAAGAACAAGATGAGCACGGACATGGAAAAAGGGAGGGGAAACAAAAGGGCAAGAGTGACAAGAGGATCACGGAATCCAAAGCACGGCAAAAGGACATCACTACATTGTGCACAAACCTAGCAGATTAAACTAAGGAAACTCCTAGGCCACGCCAAGAATGCAACACTTGGAGGCGACAAGCGGCGCCTCACGCGCCGCTCAAGGAAGCACGGGGACTCTTGCGGCCCATGGCGCGGGTGAAGAGCGCCGTGGCAGGAGAAAGCATCCCAGCCGAGGAACAAGCGGCCTCCACGCCGTGTGCGGCGGCACACAAACTGCGCAAGACGTTGTCCGCGTGAGCAACATGGACGGCGAGAGAGACCTTTCGACGCCAGGAGACCAACAACTTGCCCAGATGCATCCCTTTAGAGGCAGTTGCTTGCTTGGCTAGCTTTGTCAAGAAAGCCGTGGCGTGGCCTCCGAGAGTACCACATTCCGTGACTACAAAGGGAATGAAACGGATGTCGGGGCGACTCCTCATCCCCTCCGAGTACTTCTCGAACTTGGTCTTCTCAGCATGGCGGAGAGCGACTTTGGGAGACGGGGGGCTAGAAAAGCCGAACAAACCGAAAAGCACGGCATCAAGGACAAGTTTTGAGCCTCGGATTCCGTGATAGCGCAAGACACCCACATCCGCGGGGAGGCCGTCGTTGCCGAAGGGGAGTTGAACTAACATCATGGGATATGTGAGAACCTCGACGCCAACCCCGAGTGCCCCACGAACCTCGGAGATGACTTCCGCAAGGGCCGTCACTAACCAAGACGTTTTGGTGCTCGTATATATAATATAAAGAAATAAATATAATGCCTACATGTACTACGGGGTACCGGGGAGGCTGCTACCGTACCACTACCTATATTATAGGACTGTATGCACGTACACGTCCCCGTACATGCGCGTTCGCTGGGGGAGTCTTGGTCCCACGCTCATCCGTAGCATACACGAACTCGCGCGCGACCGCGCGCGTAAGATGTATCCACGAAGATTGACACAAAGCGCCCAAGAGCCTGCCCGTGCACAGCGATACATAAATAGTGTACAATCACACTAAGGATACCGACTTTTGAGGCGGTACTTGGCAGCGCGCCAAGTTGCCAACGGGATGCTCCGATAAGAGGTTATGGGCCCTCAGACAGTTTATTAAGCCTCACACACGCAACCAGCGCGGTGAAAACGTTGAAAAACCCAAGTTAAAAAATACTGAAATACGCGTTTCAGGCATGTCTGATCGGAAGCAGCCGCCGCCGGCGGCGCCCATCACAAGGAGAAGCGGTCGACCGACCCACCCGGAAGCCTCTGGATCAACTCCCGGTAAAGAACATGTCGCTCCCCCCACTACTATGGACTCTACATTGGCTAGCATACGCTCTGAGACAGTAGAGTTAATAGATACAACTATAGAACGGTCCCGAGCGACCACACACGAGCTTATTTTGGCATAGTTTCAGCATCTCATTGCCAACCTAGGGCCGCATCGCGGGCAGCTACCGCCGCCGACACCGGCCAACGATGGCACACAAACTCGAGACGACCGTAATACTACCCATGTTTACGATGCTAGCCCTTATCTATTCGACGACGCACCGCCGTCACGACCCATCCAGTTTGACGACAACAGCCTTAGTCGATCTCTGCGTACACAAGCACCCACTTTCACGGCTGACAGCCAATTTCAGGACTTCCGTAGAGAACAAATTAATTTTCTGCGAGCAGTTAACCCTGCCTTTCCTGACTTGCTAGAGGGGGCACCCCCTCCTGACCTTGCTGCTAACACAACCTATCGCAATTTTTAGCATAGTAAAATGTTCGGCTACCTTTGTGTCGTTATGAAACACCCCACTGCGGCTATGGCCCTGTCCAATTTTCAGCGTGATCCCTCTTTTTCGACACGAGTGTCGCCAGGCTCAGATGCCTGGCGTGCGCTCATTGATTTATTTGATCAGAGGGGCATTGGCCGAACAGTTAGCTTGCTTACAAAATTAATGGAACCTCAAGGAGACAGAGAAAATATCGACGCTTACTTACAACGTATGCTACATTGTTACCAAGACATTAATGAAGACGAACAAATGGTTAATGAAAAGCTCTTGGTTGCTGCCACTCTTCATAACCTTAACAACAAGCTCTCTAGCCCCCGTGCAAGCATTATTGCTGCCCTAGACGCCAGGCAAGATGGTCAAGCAACAATATCGGTGCCGTTTACCAAGCTATGTACAATGCTCATCCAACATCACCCCACACCTCATTCCCTTGCCACCAATCGGCCACGACACGCCATGGGTTGTATGACCCTCGGGCATTTAACTCCGCTGTTGAGGCCGCGGTTGAGGAAGCATTAGCTGCGCGCGGAGACAGCTCTGCGCCCAAGAGGGGGCCTCCCCCTTGCCGCCACTGCTTTGAGGCGGGCATTCCTCTGACAGACCGGCTTCATTGGCACCAAGACTGCCCTCTTCCCCTTGCAGACACATCAGCGACAACAACCATACGCTGCCCACCCTTCCGCCCCGCGCGGCCGCGGCCGAGGGGGTCGTTGGGGTCGTGGAGGACGTGGGTAATCCGCCCGTGACACCTCTCATGCTCCCCCTTCGGTCTCACACACCAACATGCTAGTTCCAACCGGCGACCTCGCTTCCGCCGAATCTGCCTTCATGTCCTTCTTTAAATTAGATGGGGCGACATCCATCAACATGGCTGCCGGCTTTCGTGCTAAATGGGGGCCACCCCTCGAGACTACCGAACAATACGTCGTCTATCTCCCTTGCCAGCATTTGCGCACCCTCGTCTACCACCTTCGCACCGAATTCCCGATGACAGATGACCTCCGCGCCAAGGGTTCCCCCCCTCGAAGGGGAGCAATCGCGCTCACCGAGGCACTCCGTGGTCTTTACCACAACGACCTCATGACTCCTTCAGATCAACACATTGCCCTCGCTAGGGCATCCGCCCCCCTCACTGATTGGGCGGATTGGCCCCAAACACGGCGCAACATTGCCGCATCTCATGGGACACCCTTGCCTGCCGGGCGCACTCAAACTACAACGGCATGGCTCTCGGGCATCATCCACAGCCTCACTCAACCCAACTACGGCGACCTCGTTGCCCTTCTTCCCGGCGTGCATCACCCTCCCGACATGAACGAACACCTCCACTCTCAGATATCTTGCGTCATCCGTGTCATGCAGTCTATCCTCATTGACTCCCTACACCGGTGTTACTCCCGGTCTACCACACCCTCCCTCTCCCCTTCCGATGAACATTTTCAGCTCAGTGGCATGTTGGACACAGATTTTCATGCGCACGAACCCGATGCGTCCTCCTCCTCCGGGGATTGCCCTCTTATTGATTACCCCACTTCTGAGTGTGGCTTCCCCTCCGCGTACACCGTCTACCTTTCTTCCACTCCCACAGCTCTCCGCTTTGTTGATGCCGGTGCCAACGTAAGCCTCGAAGCGCATCGCTCCGCCTTTCTTAAAGGCACCTACACCCGCCTTCGCAATCCCGTCCATGTCAAAGGTCCGGACGTCCACATTCAAGGCTATGGCCTCGTTGCACTCTACCTAGCCTATCAAGATGGCCACACCCGCCGGATCCACATCCGGGCTGCTCATGCCCCAAACATGGTCCAACGCGGCGCTCCGAGCATAGTCTCTCAAGAGCACCTCCGCAGGAGGGACAACATCAGCTTCCATTATCCTGCCGTTGGCGAGCCCACTGCCACTGATCAACACGGGAGCTTCATCCTCGTCATGCACAATCAACTCCCTCACCTTCAAGCCCTTCCCGGTGAGTTCACTTCCCTCATTGCTTATAAGGGGTCCGGTCCTACTTCTACTGACACCACTTTGTGGCATCAACGCCTTGGTCACCCTGGCAGGGACACCATGACGCTCGCTCTACGCAGCGAGGACATCACAGGAGCGAAGTACGACAACCATGTTCCGTTTTTGTCTTGTGAACCTTGCATTTTAGCGAAACTACACCATGCGGCTGTCAACACCAAACCATGCACCAAAGCCACAGCTTGCTTTCAGGCCCTCAGCTCTGACATCTTCGGCCCGCTCAAAGAGACCGGGCCGGGGGAAGCCAAATACTTGTTCGGTGTAATTGATCACTTCTCGAATTATATTTAGCTCCTTGCACTCCGGTCCAATAAGGCAGTTGTCTCTACTCTTTCCTCTCTTCTCACTGTCCGAAACTTGCACTCTCGCCTATATCCACATCGTGCTTTCCGACCGACCATCAAGTTCGACTGTGATCCCAATTATCTCGATGTTGCCTGTCGCACCATGGTCTCGTCATTGGGTTTCACTGCTCATTTCACGGCCCCGTATTCACACAGCGAACTCGCCAAAATGAAACGTCAGTGGGCTGCTCTCGCGGACTCCGCCACTGCCATGATGCAACATGCCAATTGCCCTTCAAAGTATTGGGGCCTTGCCATGCGCACGGTTGTTTACCTTCGCAACAGACTTCCTACGCCAGCCGCCTCCGGTGGCTCGGGTGGCGTGCCCTACTGTGTTCTTCACGGCGCCCAGGCTGACCTCTCTCACCTTAAAGTTTTCGGATGCTCCGCATACCTCAGTTTGGAAGACCAGTATCGAGGCAAGCTTACCCCCAAGGCCCTTCGTTATATGTTCATCGGGTACTGCGATAACGGTCATGGCTATTGGCTTCTCAACCTAGCCACTGGCAAACTCGTCCGATCCATCCACGTTGCTTTTGTTGAATCACAGCCCGCGCACGCCCCGGCAGCACCGCCGGTCGCATGTGGCACTTCTCAAGCCTCTCCACCAAATGGTCTCGAGCCTGGGGGGGGCACCCAGTGCCAATCTCTCATGCGCGGGCACCACGTAGATCGCAGTCCCTACCCGTAACTCATTCACAGCCCTCGAGGATGCCCCGGAGGATATATCCGACGACGCCGCAGCATACGATGCCTTGTCGCACCACACTGCCCGTGAGACATCTTCATGCTTTGTCGCCGCTGCTTATGTTCAACGGCTCAACAAGACAGCTAGAGTCTTTACGCAAAACAAGCCTCCTCGGCCCGCACGACCTGCACCCCACTCCGTTAAGTCCGAGGGGCCGGTGGCCCCGACCGCAGAGTCCATGACATACCCTCCCGCGGCACACATCCCGGTACCGATCGACATCAAGCATGCATTGAGCGGCAAGTACACCGTTGCATGGCGCAAGGCCATACGGTCGGAACTTGCGTCACTGCACAACAAGGGGACATTCCGGATGGAAAACCTACCACTCGGACGTAACGCCATTGGCAACAAGTGGGTCTTCAAGGTGAAGGCCAAACCGGATGGCTCCGTCGATCGCTTCAAGGCGCGCCTTGTTGCCCATGGATTGAGTCAACGAGCAGGAGTAGAATATTCAGAGACATTCTGTCCCGTCGTTAAGCTAAGCACTATGCGCACGGTCCTCGCCATCGCCGCCAAACGAAACATGCACATGCACTCCGCGGATATCGAGACGGCGTTTCTAAATGCTGACCTCCAAGAGGAGATTTGCATGCGTCAGCCCAGAGGGGCAGAGGATGGGACACCTCGTGTCATGCGCTTGCTTAAGAGCATCTACGGTCTGAAACAAGCGTCGCGTGAGTGGTACAAACTGTTCCACCGGACCCTATCTTCCCTTGGGCTCAAGCGAGCGACTTCCGACACCAGCCTTTACACCATGAACCATCCAGTACACGGTATATGCATCATTCTAGTGTACGTGGAGGACCTTCTCATCGTCTCAGACTCACTCGAGTGGATCACATCCGCGAAGCGGGCCATCGGGGAACAATTCCGCATGACTGACTTGGGTGAGGCTAAGTTTATTCTCGGAATGGACATTGTCAAGAACCGGGAGGCTGGCACCATCAACCTTTCCCAAGAACAATATACCACGGAAATCCTAGAAAAGTACGGCATGTTGGACAGCACACCCTCCAAGATACCCATGGCTCCCACGCACTACCGAGATGGAGAGCTCGCATCCGACCAAGACAAAGAGGCCTTGTCACCACCGGAACACGAGACTTTCCGTGCCATCCTCGGGTCAGTGAACTTCCTTTGCATGTGTACAAGACCGGACATTGCATTTGCGGTGAGCGTCATCAGCAGTCGGCAAACCGCTCCCACGCAATTGCACATGAAGCAGCTCAAACGACTGCTCCGCTACCTCAACGGAACAAGGCCAATGGGAATCACTTACGGACGGCCATCTCAGGATAATGCGAACGACATCAAAGTGTTCTCGGACTCCGACTGGGCAGCAAACACGACTACGAGACGATCGCAGTCATGAGAGGTGGTTATGCTCAATGGTGGGGCGGTTAGCTGGACTTCCAAGCAACAAGAGGTAGTTGCTCTCTCTACCACGGAAGCAGAGTATGTGGCAGTGAGCCGGGCCGGTCAAAGTGCCGTGCACTTCCGGCAACTCATGCACGATGTCCACCAACGGCAGCGCGGCCCCACGATTGTCTACGAAGACAACGAGGGAGCCGTAAAAACTCGCCAACAATCCTATGGCTTCGAACGAAACGAAGCACATTGACATCAAGCACCACTACATTCGCGAAGTCGTGGATGCAAAGACTGTCGCAGTTGTGTCGGTCGGCACGACAAACATGTTGGCGGATGGATTGACGAAAGCATTGCCGGAGCCGAAACACACCATGATCTTCAAGCGCTGCATGGGAGCGAAGCCAAGTCGAGAGTAGTTGTTTACATTACTGGCTAATGATCTAGAGGGGCTATTATAGTACATCATTATTAGTACATGTACGTCCACAATTATCGGTTATCTGTGAACGTTATCTGTGAATATGTATAGTGACCTAATGTAGGCAAGCGCTATACAAGCAGCAGTCCTGCGGGCTGCTGCGCACTTTGTCTGTAACCATCACACACACAACGACTCGGCGCCTGCTCCAGCCGACTCACCCATGCACTCACCCATGCTCCGATAAGAGGTTATGGGCCCTCTTACGTGAGTTCAAATCCCGGCGACCGCACATGTCACAATGTGCCAATATGTACTAGTCCGCGTCAGGAACACCGGCGGCTTTTATATGACTGTATGCCCGTACACGTCCCCGTACATGCGCGTTCGCTGGGGGAGTCTTGGTCCCATGCTCATCCGTAGCATACACGTACTCGCGCGAGTGACCGTTATTGTTGATGGCGCGTCTTTTTGTTTTTTTTTTGCGCCCCCGGGGCGGGATATGGGACTGGCAGGGAACCCGCACCGGCAAGATGTATCCGCGAAGATCGCCCGAGCCGGCCCGTGCATAGCGATACATAAATAGTGTACAATTCCAACTATTCCAACTAAGGATGCCGACTTTATTTTGAGACGGTAATAATTGGCAGCGCGCCAGGTTGCCAACGGGATGCTCCGATAATAACCTAGGCTAGGCACTACAAAAGCTTCAGGGTTTAAAACCCTAAACCTTAAACCACTCTGGCTTCAGCTGCTATTCGGCACCACCTTGCACGCCTGCTGCAGCAGCAGGCCAAGAAGCACTGATAATATACATGATACTTCAAGGATAGCGACACAGGAGCATAGTGTGGATGGCCTTCGGAAGCAAGCACAACATAGTCATACTTCACACGCGGGAAGCGATAAATTACGCGAGAGAATACTTGGTACCGGACTCTGGAGACGAGCAGGTGCTACCGTCTTGCTATTCGTCTGCAGATCGCTACCGGCGACCGCGTGGCCTCAAGCCCTCATCTCAGGGGGGGCTGACTTCGCGATCTAGTTCAAGTTCTAGTCTGGGTGTACCGGTGCCTGCTTTTGAACTCGCGCCGAATCTTTCGATGACGCAGGTGTATTCCTCGCCAGTATGCGCATGTCGTTACGGACGACGGCGGCGAAGGAGCCGGCGGTGCTACCAGGGATAAGAGAAATATTGCCGAGATACAAGGCCAGCTCCCCTCATCCTTATCAATAAAATCATATGCACACGTGACAGGCAATCGAGGGCTCATGCGGTCGCTGGTGTTGTCAGCCCTTGACGACATTGGCGAAAGATCTAAAGTATGCGGTGCAGGGGGTGCTGCTGGATCAGTTCGGAGTCCTGCACGACGGGAGGGCGGCCTACCCCGATGCCATAGCCGCCGTGCGACACCTGTCGGCAGCAGGACAGCAGTTACTTGTGTTGAGCAACAGCTCCAGACGTGCGTATCCGAGCACAGCGGCCCCCTCCCTCGGCGCCTTCAAACCAGTGGACGCTGATGGACGCAGCCGGCACTGTTGTGTTTCCCGTATTTCTTGTTTGAATTAGCGACGAGTCTTTCTTTAATTACGTCTTACGTAGTATTTTTCGCCGTGATTATCTCGCCCATATATAGGCTCCAACGGCGCGCTGGGTAAGCTCGCCAAGATGGGCTTCCCGGAGTCTGCGTTTATGGGTGCAGTAACCTCTGGGGAAATGACACATCAGGCGCTATCCACCCGGCCGTCACCCTGGTGGCAGGCGCTGGGCAACCGGTGCCTTCACATCACCTGGGATGGACGGGGAGCCATCTCGCTGGCTGGGCTCGGCCTCGAGGTAACCGGCCCCAAACTCACCGGGCGATTGTGTAGAAATTGACAAGTCTAGAAGTTTTTGGTTGTAAACGTACCGGAGAAAACTCCATTATTGCTGATCTAATAAATTCGTTTTAATGGTACCCGTACCCTGTTTCAATTTAGAAAATGATATATTTGGTATGCGTGCATTTAGATTCTTGCATTACTTACAAAATACAGTTCTTCACTTTCATGCCATTGCCATTTGCATTGCGCATGTTTTGAACAATCCACTCTGCCACTCTGTATGGAAAGACGACCTCCTCTCCGGGGGAGGCCGGTTTTGTGTTGGCCCACGGGACGGAGGCTATCGGCCAGGGCGACGCCCAATCGCCCGTACCGACGTCCCTGGAAGGGCTGAAAACGACGCTGCGCGAGTGCGCACAGTCCGAGAGCAGCATTCCCATGATCGTGGCCAACCCTGACATCGTGACAGTGAGCGGAAAGGACCTGATCACCATGCCTGGAACGCTGGCCAAGTGGTATCGTGAATTTGGGGGCGAGGTGCGTCGTCCTTTACCCGTTATCTTAATGTAACATTCAATGAACAATTATTGAAATATTGATATATTTCTCAATTTAATGTACTTTTCAATGCGTAATGATGTCGACTGTGGCGTCCGTTTTTGCAACGGATTCTAGGTGCACCTGATGGGGAAGCCCGCAAAGGTGATATACGATGGCGCGATGGAGGTGTTGGGACTTCACACGACCGACATCCTCGCCGTTGGGGACTCGTTAGAGCACGACATCGCAGGTGCACATCCGTTCCTCCTCACCCAGCTCCTCCCCCACCGAATCATTCATGAGACCCTCTCACATGTAAAATGCGGAATGCTGTTTTTTGGCTCACGCGTTTGTGCGCCGTGCTTCGTCGCGCAGGGGCGCAATCCGCCGGCATCGCCTCCGCTTTCATATGCGACGGTATTCATTCGAAAGAGACGCTGACGGTCGATGGTCAGGTGGACATGGAGGGCGTCATGCGACTGTGCGATCAGTTTGGCGCTTGGCCCGACTTTGTAATGCCTCGCCTTGTATACTAGAACATATGCATCACAGTGTGGTGTGGCGCAGTCGCGTGGTCAATCTCAATTGTTGCCCCATTCGCTGTAATGAATCACACATTCTCACCGTTTTACTTATGACCGGGCCCTGTATAGGCTTCAAATCGCAAAGTTACAATGGCTGCTTTTGTAAAGGATTAAGGGGTCCAAACATGAGAAACCCCTTGTATCAGCTCCAAATTTTAAGGGGTCAGAGTTGTATATTACGGGCATGTGTCAGAGTAGACTGAATGACAAACACAGGTTCTTGAAATAATCAAACGCGAACCCTTCTACTGTTGAGGCGGAATTGGTACTGTGAATCTATCAAGTTATCATAACGGGTATTGGCAACGATGTCCATGTTATGTGCCGTGCCTTTGACAGGGTGGGAGGGCGTGACACATGCGGCGAGACTCTCCTGATATATTTATAAAGAAAAAGCCTTGCCTTGCCGGTACCACCAACAAAGGCGGTGGTCAACCAAATAGCCGAGAATTCATGCGCAGTCTTTGCATCCGATGGGCGTGTGCGTTTATCATGGTGCCTGGCTGAGTAAATAAGTAATAGTATACATTGCGACTTTGGTCGCACGACCAGTGGATGTGGGCAGCAGGTGGGAGGGAGCAGTGGTAAGATAAAAGTATTTCTCTCAATGCAATTGCAGACGTGTTTGTGCAATTGACGCATAGATTAGACGATGGAATGCATCCACGCTTGGTAGTCTATGTATGCAGGTGCACTTGAAGTGTTTATTCGCACATGTCATTTTGTGGACTGTAGTGTCGATTATACATTTTAGTGTAACTCCAGCAATCAACCCTCTTGATTGGCGCGGTGCATTGAGTCGTATATGTGTAAAGGATTTTTCAAAATGTGATAATGCTGATATGATAATTGTAAGTAATTATCATTTTAGTTACATCTTGCGACCAGATGAACCCGCACAGTTTTTGGTACGGGTATTTCGAAAAGTTCTTCTTTGGCTGTACTGTATATTAACTTAGAGTTTAGATGATTGTCATATACCACGGCGGGAGGGACAGCAGCACTACGTAGCAGTACAACCGAAAGCCATCTTTATTCGTGGGTGTGCAGCCAACGATGCAACTATCGCACCAAGATCAAAGAGTCAGCCCACGGACTACAAAGCTTTTGGCAAAAAGCCACTCAGAGCCGCCGCCACATCCTCCACCGCCGCCGCGTATCCCATAGTTTTTCAGCTCCGCAAAGCAGTTGACTTGGGCACGCGCCGGCATGGCTGCAACTTCAGCGTTTCTGCGCCGCTGCCCGTATCAGTACCTGATCCGGCAAGGTAGCCAGCTCAATGCACGGCAGGTCGCCCCTCTCGCACCCTCTCCCCATCGACGCGACGCCCTCCCCACAGCAATTCCTTCACTGTCTCCACCTCTTATCGCCAGATTTGCGGACCGTGCAGGTACTAAACCATGCCTCCGCCCCGCCCGTGTTTTGGACGTCCGTACAATAAAAGGCACCGCCACATGAAACTGTTAGGCTGCCGTTTTCGCAATCGCCGATTGACGTTTCCCCGTGTCTGCGTGTCAACTGGACGGTACGGGATAGTTTCCACTGTGGCGCGGGGTCGTCAACGCAGCGACGGTGGCGGCGGAGGGGAGACTCCGGACTGGAAGGAGTATAGTCTCACGGGCAGCGGTAGCAGAAACAGTTGCGTGGTGATGACGGAGGACGGGTTCGAGCTGACCACGGATACGCCGAAGTCGATGGGCGGCACCAACAACTCGGCGCAGCCGGTTTACCACCTCCTCGCCGCACTCGTGGGCTGCGAGACGGCGACGGCGCACTTCGTGGCTCGACAGATGCGGATCCGGATCCGAGGGGTCGCGTTCGACATCAAGGCGCGGCGTGACCAGCGGGGGGCCATCCACCTACCACTCAACGCTATCGACGACTTTCCGGTGCCCTCTTATTTACAGGTCCGACGCCCGTTGCCGACTCGTCGCTTCTTTCGCCGTCCTACACTCCCCCCCCCCCCCCCCCCCCCCCCCCTTTCCAGGACTTAATCGATGTCGCGCGCCTGTAGTTAGTTATATCCAGCACTCGTATCAGAGCAGCTGAAGTGTGTTTCATTATACGATGAATTTTTCTGAGTTTTAGGAGGAGTGTGACTGTGAGGTTATTATAGGGCTGTGTTTATTTACCCTATTTTCGTAGCTGTTGTTCATGCTGGGACTCGCAGCGGCAGTGTTAATGCAAGTATGAAATATGACACGCCTTCCATCACCTGCCACTCTCATAGGTATGTATCAGGGCGAGCAGTCAACCCCGACCCGCCGTTTCCCGTTGTGCACTCGAAATAAACTTTCTTCAAGTAACTTTACCTCATCTTTGAAAAGCTCTAAGATTGTTTTAGTCATAGATAGATAAGAAGCAGATATATATCACATGCTTGAGTGTACTTCCGCTTGAATGACATTTATGTGAGTATCACGTAATTTTACCGCGCCTCGCTGCCGATTGTTAGCTCTTGCACATTTTCTAGACCCTGTAAACCCTAATGATTGTTTGGGTGCAGATGGTGGAGGGGCAGGCGGCGGTGGACACGGACGCAAGCCAGGAGCAGATCGATGAGCTGGCGCACCAAGTGCACCGCCGCTGCCCCATCGCCTCCATGCTCATCGCCTCCGGCTGCAGGTTGGACATTCGATGGGTGAAGGCCACATCCAACTGAGTCATCGCCAATAATGCCATAATGGCAATTCAACCGGAAATACCCTTTATCGCGGCCAGCAAAGGCACTCAACCCCTCTGTCTCCACCTCCTGCACAGACCGCCCCTGTGGAGCTGGGCATTGTCTTTTCACTAACACGATTATTTCAGCGGAAGTTGATCTTCTTCTAGATAATGCACTTCGGATTGAAAATCATGCAGATGACCTAATAAAACCCTAAACATCCTGAGAGCCCACGCAACATAATGTTCACAATCATCTACGGAGTGAGGGGCTTAGATCGCATGCGCCCGTTCCCCATTGCGTTTCGGACGAGACTCTCCATTTTTTGTTTGTGTAAACACGTTGTTGGCTGCGGATATCATTTGCGCGCTGAATTATTGTGACATCACAAACAAAGAAAAAGCATATGGTTACAAGAGAAAGCATATTCAACGCTCAATTATTTGTTACGCACAATTGTAAAAACAACGATCGTGCCACATCCCACTTTGTGTTTAATTTGCTAAAACTTGACCTAGTGTCCGGTATCATTAACTCGATTGCACTAGAAATAAGACATCATGATTTGGAAAATACGCATTAATTAATGAAGTATCACAATTTTCTCGGTTGTAAGTTGGTAGTAGATTTAGCTTTCTTTTCACGTACTGCGCACGGAAACAGGTGGATTCGACTTTAACTACTGCGCATCGCTGGGAGGGGCAGAGTACAAGCGCATTTCAAAGAATTGTTTACAAACGCAGTTGATATAGAATGGGGACCAAAATTTCAATAAAATGAAATAAATATCATGGAAAAGGTATTTAGGCACAACAACGGGATTGGCTAGTGATGGTATATGATGCGACGACGCTGGAGGGGTACATCAGCCCCTTGAAAAATATGGTGAATTCTTTCTGAAATGTTCAGTTATGAGTGCCGGAAAATTGGTAGTGAAAAGTTTTCGGAAATTAGTTCTTTGGTTTCTTAATAACCTTCCACGAGTCAGCTTTAAATCAAATTCAACCAATTCCGGAAATTTTCACGAGTACACAAAACACCTCAACGACGGGGTTGCACGCCCCTCTCGCCCTTGCCTTCCAATTTGATGCACGTAGTCACAAAACGAGCGTCCCCTGTGCGTCGGTGCGTTGCATGAAATGGCAACGTCAGCTCGGCGACCCGCCCAGCTCGGTCACCTTGAACAAAAACCCCTTGAACGCGTCGTCCCCAAACGGAATCCTGGGCTCGAGGCCGAGATCCATCCCGATGCGGTGCGCACAAAAGGTGCCCGACAGCGCAACCGCATTCACTCCCTGTCAGACAGACAGACGGACAATAGGACACGCAGCTGAAATGCTGTGAGGGGAGAAATGGTAATTCTGAGTAACAAAATCAAATATTCTGAAAAGAAAACACACGCCGTAGACACATCAAAGGCATGCGACACCATCTAGTTTCGAACAAATTAAGTACATTGTACAATTGATGTTGCAAATGTTTGCTTAGCTGTGATTCAATTCCGTAGCAAAGTGCAGAAGAAAAAACTTTTCAAATGTATATTTTCACGCTCGTCACTTGTTTCTGAAAACATTCAGAAAGAAGCACTGTAAAAAATAAGTTGCGTCACGGTTTACAGAAATGTATAAAATTCGAAACACGTCAATTTCAATGCAATCAAGATCCCGTGATACTCGGGTACCAATCTGTTACATGTGGCGGTACAAATACCACCATTGTTTATAATCTTATTCACTTATTGCAGTGCTTACATTTCCTCCTCGCTGTAGTGAGAACTACAGCGATTAAGAATAATGGGATTATTTGTGCGGGCAAGTGTCGGATAGATGGATGAGGGGGTATGGGGGCGGCTGACCTGTCCAGGGAAAGTGGAATCGCCGCAGCAGTACAGACCGTCGATCTCAGTCCGGCTGAGTGGCATACCCAGCATGCCGTTGAGGCGCTTGGCGGGAATGGGGCCGTAGGTACCGTCTTCGCGGGCAAGGAATCGACGGTGCGTCCTTGGCGACCCGACCTCCCTGCGAAAGCGACATGCATACAGTATGCTGTAACGGATACGATTCGGCTGCTGTCCCCTGAATTAATTGACAAACACTTACACAAAATAAGCACACACACTCACACATATATATATATTCATTGACGATAGTACTTTTTCATACGGACACCGGGAAAAGTGCAACAGAAGTCGTACTACGCAATGTAATACATGTTTGAAACATTCTAATAAAATCAGGCGATTCAGTTTTAATTTCTTGTTTCCGGTGGCGGTCTTTCTCAAAAACAAGGGGGGGGGGGGGGGGGGGGGGGGGGGGGGGGGGGGGGTTGTGTGTGTGTGTGTGTGTGTGTGTGTGTGTGTGTGTGTGTGCGTGCTGCAGCCCGTATTATGGGTGATAGAACCAAGACTCCCCCGGCGGAACTCTTTTTTACTTTGACGAGTATGACATGAGCACGGGCCCCGATGATAGCCGCCGTATCAGCCCTGTGCGTGCACAGGGAACTACATATGGCTGATACGACTGTGCTGCCGCCGGGAATCGAACCGAGGTCATTTGTGCGAGAACCCTGTGCGGTGCCGAGTACCGCACTGGAAGGGGGTAGTACTTCCTTTTCGGAATATATTTCGTTTTGAAGTAGCTGTCTAAAATACTGCTACTTGCCTCAAAGTATTTCGCTTCCCCACTGGAACTGAAAGCCCTAAACCCTATATACATCCCCAATAACCCTTATTAAAACCCTTAACCCCGTCGTAATCTTGTTGACTTGCTACAGTGCTCAGAACCTGGCAGTGTGTCATTTGGGCAGTAATTCAACAATGGATCGGGCAGGAGTACTTATGTAAAGGGGGGAAGGGGGGGCAATAAACAACAACCAATAAAAACTTGCTCTTATGATTGTAGTGTATGTACCCCCCCAACAAAGTCCGCTCTATTTCTGTCGGCGTGTCTCTAGTACGGGTACTGCATACTATTCAACGTCCTACATTCCCCAAACAAAGGAATCGCTCAATCGACAACTATTTATTAATTCATTTATACAGAGAGAGGAGCGGAGAGGATTCCATGTAAACACATGAAAGTTCAGCTAATCTTACAGCTTGGTTCAGGTGGCGAGATCAAGCAACGGTGGTGGCGGTGACAAAAAAAACACATGAAGGGGCTACTGTGATAATGATGACGCGTTGAACATTTGTGACTCGGAGGCATTTGTGAAGGTCTGGTAGTGAAAGTTGCGGCCGGCGGTCGACGGACCTGAAGATGGTCGCGTCTTTCATTCCTGGCCACCGAACCTCCATCCGCTGCAGTAGCCGCTCCGCGACCTCCTCCTTTCGTCGCTCGTATTCTTCCGGGCCGAGACCCTGCGCATGTGCGCAGCCAAATCGTCCCGAAGCCGAACATATCAATAACACCTATAGCGGAACCCATGGCGCGAGGGGGCGCCATTGGAACGTTACATCGTACTTCGGGAATATCAATGAAGCCGCTGACATATTATTGAACACGAATGGACAAACGGCTCGTTTCAGTTCATGGCGTGTGTTTAGCACACTTGCAATGGCGGAAAGATCACAACGCACTGCTCAGCTTGTTTTTCCCCTTCCAATCATATCGACCCATATACGCACGCCGTGCAAAATTTCCGCAATTCACTTGGACGTTGGCCAGTGCTCCGCGAAACCAGGTCGGAACATATATCATAGCGAACTCGCAATACTCTTTCCGGTTAATATGTTTATTGTCTTGGGCAAGGAGACAGGCAGCCAGGCCGGCCGCGCTCACCTTCCAGGGCTCCATCCAGTAGGGCGTGAAGACGTGCACTATGTGGGTTCCGGCGGGACAGAGGGTCTCATCCAGCAGCGAGGGGATGGACACGAACAGTACCCCCTCCGACGCCTCCAACACCGCCCAGTCGTCCAAGAATATGTGGTGACAGTCTTCGCCCGCGGGGATCACGTCCGCACGCACCGCTGCACCAAAGACAAACACGGAAAGAACGCCATGTTATTTCTAATTGGCATACCCCAAAACCAGCCCCTAAAGCGATAAGACATATGTCAAACTTATCCATCGACTGCACGTTGTCCCGACTATTAGAGTCGTAGCTTTCGCGGTATACAATATATTTGAAGAAGCAATTATGTCTGGTGCTAATGTACCGCACTGCGCCATTCCGATTTCCGACGGCACGCACCCATGTGGATGGAGAGGAAGGAGGGCGAGGGGCGATAGCGCGTGAGAAACAGCTTCTCCGACTCGGGGAGCTCCTCTACCGGCAACAGCTTTTGGAAGGTCGTCCATCGCGTTGCGTTGGACACGATAGTCCGTCCCCTACGGGCAAAAAAGTCGCGATATATGTGTCTTCAATTTTATGTTCACAAAAGACAAATGGTTTTTAACTGTATTATATCATAACATATGGTTAATGTTTACATATAGTTCTATATAGCATATATACTTCAATACTTACATAGAGGAAATATCAAAAAATCAATAAATACGGCAAGTCGAGAACTTCATACCGACTCAAGACGTGGTCGCGGAGGGGAGGGGTCACGACGGCGATGTTACCTGATTTCGCGGCCGTCGGACAGCTTTACCGCGTAGGCCTGTTTTTCGCCCTCGGCCGTCTTGCGAGTTAAGATCTTCGTCACGTTGGCGCCGTATTCGATGACGCCCCCGTATTCGGAGAGTCCCTCCGCCAAGGTTTCCGCGATGCGGCCCACGCCGCCTCGAGGGTAGCGCACGCCGCCGTAGTGTCGATCCGATAGCACGACGCCAGCGTTTATGAAGGGGGTGATCTCCGCGGGGACGGTGCTGAAGACGAAACACTCGACGTCCAGAAATCGGAGCAGCTCCTCGTCCTATTTACGCAACCTCGAACATTAAACAAAAACCAACAACGCAAAAAACATATTACAAAAAATACACGAACACTGGCACACAAAACCCTTCCAAGGGAAATCACACCCAATTACATTAATTGACTGGAATACGTATATCTAACTGTCTGTTTTGCATCATCAGCTTGGATGCATTTGGTATCACAGACGCGCAACTATGGTTTGGAACATGTATGATTATTAAGTGCCGGGTATCATAAGTCTTACTTGGTTGAGTGTTGGCCATATCTTTTTTACATCTCAAGAAAGTACGACGTAAAGAGGATTCCATTTGTCTTCTAAACTAGTATATGCATCGCTGCAATGGGTGGAATACGGGTACAACAGCTTTCCAAAGAACTGCCAGAAGATGATTACATGCAGATGGACGAAAAGTAATAGGCATAGTCCATTAAAAAGGCATTAGGGTACGAGTACGGACTGTTTAAACCAATTTTAGTTCTGCCATGTGTACAGCCCGAAAAATCAGAAAAAATCAGGAAGCCGAGTCATATAAGCATTTTGCGCATGATTAAGGTAAAGTTTAAATGTACTCAAGAAATGAAAGGAAGGCGACAACATTTATCGCTAACTAAACGGCCTTTCATTGACACCCTGAAATGTACTCATTTTGTCATGGACGAAAGCAATAGGCATAGGCGTAAAGGCATTAGGGTACGAGTGCGGGCTGTTTGCATTCATTTAGGTCTTGCCATGTGTACGACATAAAATTTCAAAGAGTTAGGTAGCCGAGGAAATCGGCATTTTGCTGAAGCTCGCGTGT
>JAPMLY010002742.1:0-22989 GCA_026401115.1 Tetraselmis chui
GTGTGTGTGGGGGGGGGGGGGGGGGGGGGGGGGGGGGGGTCTTTGCGTCCGGATATTGGTGGGCGTGTGTGTATATGGGTGAGCATGTTTGTGTATATGTTTGTTCGGGGTTTGGTGGTGTGCAAGAGAGTGGGTGGGTGTGCGTGTCACACTTCGTATGTGTGGGGTGTATGCATGTGTTTGTGTGTGTGTGTGTGTGTGTGTGTGTGTGTGTGTGTTTGTTTCATCACATTTATATAGTACAAAATTGACAGCAAGGCATTCAGGCACAACCACATGGGCCTCTTGTATTTTATTTTTCCTTTTTCTCACTGTTAGGTCTCTGTCTGACGTAGCAACCCTTCCCCGGCTTTTGGACCCCAGGGCAAGCGGAGGCTTTCAGGCTCTGCCGACGAGGGCCTTATGCCGTTGGCCAAGTCCCACAAACTGCGTTCCGGCAAGCCGACCATTGTTCCCATGTCGATCCCGCAAACTCGCGAAGCCTCGACCCAAACCTCGCCAGAGATTACAAACGTTAAAGACATTGTGAAGGGCAACGCGAATCGTGACGACGCGAAAATGCAAAAGCCGCATAATGGCGGGGCGAGCAGGACACCAGACTCGGCAACTGATGTGGACGCCAACGCCGGCGGTGCTGCCTCCGCTTGTCCCGTCGACGGCTACTGGATGGTGTGCGGATCGTGCAAGAAATGGCACAAACTCAGCCCCGCAACCTCCGCGCAATATACGGCCACCTTGTTCCGTTGTGTAAAGTGTGTTCGTTGTCATTAGTTGCGCTTAACGTATCCGCAAAATTGATATAGAGGACGACTTGGAGCGATATTACCGCTTTGTCGAGGCGTCGCCGCTTTTTAACTGCCACGCGTGTTTTCCGGAAGGCAGGATTCCTGGCAGTCGCCCTTCCGGAGATCCGGCGGGTCATTCTTTGATGATGTAGCAAGCAAAGAAATTATTTAATTGACTTTTTCTATTTAGTTTAGTTCCTCTCACCACGCCGTCGATGTACCGCACACTGCCCACGAAGCACTTCGATCCCGTGCAGAGTGACACAAAGCTAAGGAGGTGTTCGAGATGCGGGGGGGGAAGGGGGAGGGGGGGTTATGCCGCAGGAAACCACGAGTTGGTTATTGGGCAAGGCGCCGCAAGTGATGATAGGAAAGAAGCGCAATCCTACAAAATATTGATGCCATTGAGGAGGTATGTGTTCTATTGAGATTATACATGTGCCGATAAATCGCCTGTTGTGTCGGGGTTGTTGCACCCATTACTGACATACACTAGGTCTTAGGAGTACGAGTCATACGTTATGGGCTCTACTTACCCGTCCTCTCCATTGGCATCAACTACACAATATCAAGCATACATGATGACAACCATCTAACGCTACAATTGTATTCATAAAAAATAATGATGTCGCTATCCGCCGCCGCTCGTAGGTGTTGATGAGCCCACCTCGTCATATGGGTTTGGTAGTTTAGTCGGGTCTATCTGACCTGTGTGCTCCTATGCGACTCCGGTCGTGCCGAAGCTGAGGGGGAAAGGCATGCGAAAAATTCTCTCACTCAAGTCGTCGACGGCCCCGTCTCGATCCACGCACACCCTCGTCCGAGATATTAGCCGCTCCTCGTGTCGCGGCTGTCCTCCTAGCATAGGCTTCCCCCTCCCTTCGGGACAATGGGGCAGCTATCCTCCTGGCACATGCTCCCCTTTCTCTACGGGGCAAGTGGAGAAACCATAGCTACAACTAGCATCCTTCTATCGCTCTTCCCGACGCGTCGTCGAAACCGTCCCCGTCGGCGGGCGCCAACTACCCATTCTATGCTCCGTGACTACGCGCCCCTTTCCGTATGAGCGGGGAAACATAAAACTAAAACCCATAATATTCCGAGGGCAAGACTACACATAAAACGTCCCAATACATTATAGCGCGCGTATGCACACCACAAAATTCTCCCCTCTTAAAAGTTGTCTGACCATTTGGTAAGCTAGCGACGGGGAGAAACATGCATGTCATTAGTATCACCGACGTTTTGCGATGACGAGCGTAAGTATGCTACAAGGTAGCTGGTATTTCAAAAGTGCATATACTTCGAGCAGCGCCCCACCCTATCGCATCACTACGTTTCGGGCATGGCTATGTTTTGTTCTATCACTACTTGCGACCTTTCGCCCAACCATCAACTTGTGGTCCCCCCCCCCCTTCCCCACCCAAAAATGTTCGTGTCGTTTGTTTTTCGCCACTCGATATGCATCGTCGGCAGTGTGTGCTATATCGAAAACATGCTTGCTAGGAAATTTCTTATCAGGAAAACTGCATTAAATAAGTGCTTTGGTCGGGACATAATGAACTGTGACCCGCCGGATCTTCGGAAAGGCGACTTCTAGGAATCCTATCTTGCGGGAAAAAGAGTAGCGGAATGGAAACCGGTGAGGCCTCCACCGCGCTCTGACATCGCTCCAAGTCGACGGTCCTCTGTTTCTTTTGGGCGGAATCGCTCAGGACAAGTGATGGCGAAGACACTTCACACAACGGAATGAGGTGGTCATGTATTGCGCGGAAGTAGCGCGGCTGACAATGCGCCACTTCTTGCACAATGCGCACTCCATCAAGAACCCGTCGATGGGAAATACAGCAGCGGCAGCGTCGCCAGCGTTGGCGTCCACCTCAGCTGCGGAGGTTGGCGTCTTGCTCACTGCCCCCCCGGTACCCGTCGTCAATCCTGTCACGTCGTCGCGAGTTGCGTTGGTCTTCATGTTCTTTGTGTTGCTTGTGTCCTCCAGCGAGGTTTGGGTATGGGCTGTGCGAGTTTGCGGAATCGACATGGAAGCAATGACCGCTCTGACAGGGGACGATTTGTGGGACTTGGCCAACGGCATGAGGTCATCGTCGGCAGACCGTGGAAGCCTCCGCTTGCCCTGAGTTTCAAAAGACGGGGAGGGATGGCCAGCCGGATTGACACCTCGCATCAGTGAAGTTAGAGGAAACAATTTGCATGATGTAAATGCATTATACTAGAAAGAATATGATATATTTGCTTGGGCGGAAGGTAATTCATCGCATTTCTATTGCAGGTTCATTGGCAATCATCATCAATCTACATTCACATCAGGTATCAATCGTCGAGACGACCAATCCTACTACTTTGACTTTGCCCACGGAAAAATTATATCATTATGGCGGCAGGTCGGGTAAGCACATGAATTACTTGCTCGTTTAGCGTTGTGCCTTCTGTAATGCTTTTATGGTCAGTCGCCGTCACACATCAACATCCCCAAACCGAGAAATCTGCTGAAATTGGATCGACATCGTCATACACCAGCCATTTAAACTAAAACGTCAACAATCTATCGAAACGGAACCGCAAAGGATCACTTTGATATACTTCTTAAGTATGTTGCACCTGCCACTGCTACGGGGCGAGCGCGTGATGACTTAACACGATTGTCCCAGCAGTGCAAGCGCAAAGTGCGGCCCATCTGTTGAGATCGCATTTCTTCGGCAAACACCTCCTTCACAATCTGCCTCACAACCTCTTTCACCTCCCTCGGGTTCATGGCCTGCATTTCCTGCTGAAAGCGAAGCATCGAGTCTGCCGGAACATGGTCCAACTGCCTCTCCGGCTGCTTTCCTGCCCTATCTCTTTTGCCTTTAGCCTCGATAGCCTCATCTTCGTTCGGGCAGCCGATGGAGACGACGCGGTGGACTTCGCAAGCCTGGCGGGCGCTGCCATTGTCGCGACGACTGTCGCACATTGGCACCTGCGGCGGAGGAAGCACCGCCGCCGCCGTGAGGCGTGGCTGGCAGCATCGCTCACCCTGCGACAAGGCGGGAAGGGTGGCACACGGCTAGACCGGGCTACTCCCAAGGCCATGTTCTTCTGGCTGAGGGGGGCTCACAAATGGCGGATCCGACCTGACGGTACCCCATGCAGCTTTGAAACACAGTTCTTGAACATAGTGGAACACTAGGGTGATGATGAGACCAGCACCCTATACAAAGCGTTCCGCCGCACTTTCCGTGTCCCGTTCCCTGTGTTTGAAAGCATCCTACAAGATGCATATGCATTAGGTGCGATCATATTGTGCCCATGCTGCGCTAGCCATTGTGTTGTTGTATAATGTGGAGATATGCCTTAGTATTGTACATGATATGTTGTTGTATGAAAGTTGCAACATTCCCATGCCCTTCTCCCATTGGATACGCAGGAGAATTTACTGACGAAAGAAAGAAAAAGAAAGGTGCTAGTGCTACGCCGTTGGCATTGAAGATTATGGGTGCTCTTAAGATAATGGCTGTTGGCTATCCCATCAGTTCCGTGTCTCTGGAATGCGGTGTTTCAAATGGACAGCTAAACCCTTTTTTCCATGCATTCACTAACTGGATGGTGGCTACATATTATGACAAATATGTGTATCTGCCAGACAAGGATGATATGCCCCTGTGTGAGCAGGTTTACCGCCTCCTAGGCCTGCCTGGGTGCTTTGCAAGTGTAGATGGCGTTCATCTGGCATGGGACAACTGTTCTGCCCCGCTGATGCCACTGTACAAAGGCAAGGAGCAGTACCCCGCCGTGGCTTATAATGTTACCAGCAACCACGCCCGTAGGATACTGTGTGTGAATGGCCCGTACCCTGGGTCGAAGAATGATAAGACAATGGCCCGTATGGATGCAGCCATGTCCAAAGCTAGGAATGATAATGCATACCTTGAATATGAATATCCAATGTACACATCAACTGGCGAGGGTTATACTCAGAAGGGGGCATGGATATTGTGTGACGGTGGGTATCACCGTTGGTGCGTTACTATATGTGGCTAAAAGACGGCAACAAAGGAGGGTAACCCTGCCACATATTACTGGAGCAAGCGGTGAGTCGCCATGTTCGGTGTAGCCCTGTGTGCGCCATGTGTGATGTTGAGCAGCAATGAAATGTATAATTAAATGTCAATGGTGGTTCCATGTGCGAGCATGTCCGAAAGGATGCGGAGGACGTCTTTGGAATCTTGAAGCAGCGCTTCAGAATTCTGCGGGTGCCGTCGACCCTAGCAAGGTGTGATGATGTATGCATGCATGCTGCATCATATCATTTGTTTATATATACATGTCATTGAACATGTTTTTGTTTGCGCCGTGAGGCCAAAATCACAGCTGTGTTTAAGACATGTTGTGTAATCCACAACATGTTGTTGGACTGCGACGGGTTGATGTCGGACCACGGCACCCTACAGAGTATATGGACAACAACGGATGATAATGACCTGCGCAAGTCCGCCTATGCTGTGAGGCTGCTGAATCAGAAGGTATGGGCAACCCAACCTATGCTGCATGCCCCTGCGTTGTCGACGTTGTGTCAAGTACTCTGCCAGTGATCGCTCGCCGCGCCCGGTGTGTTTCCCGCAGACATCATACAAGCTAATTACCAACCCAGACGGGACCCCCCGTGTCATCCGCCTGACTGATGACACAACGTATGCAAGTGGCCTTTTTTCATCTGCAGATGAACCTGACATTGTGATAGAGACGGAATCGGGATATGACGAAGCTAGATGCAGATTGATTGAGCACTTTAGTTTTGTGAAGCGTTCTAAATCTTTATTGTGGATGCAAACGGTGGCTGTAGCTAGAGAGGCTGCCGCAAAGCAAAACATTAAAAATATTATTACATTATGCCGCCTCAACACTTGCATCATGTGCCAACATTTCCGCATGTGGGGGAAGGTATGGGCGGTGCTTGGGGTTCCACTTGGGGGGCTGGCTCAGGGATGGAGGCAGGTATGGGCGGTGCTTGGGGTTCCACCGGGGGTGCTGCCTCAGGGGCCGCAGTGTAATTCGCGGTGCGCTGTCCGAGCTTGATAAGCTCTGACTTGTATCTCTTGCGCTCTGGGGTGTCATCTGCGTATTGCGGAAGTGTCCGGAGCCGGTTCTGTTCGTTGGCGATAGCCAGACTGTCATTCACTTGTCGCACAACAGCCAGTAGAGCAACGCTAGGGGACTGCGGCGTGGTGTCGGCTTCGGCACTTGCACTATTGTCTAAGTAGATCACGTCCTCAACGGACTTGCCTGTACCTTCTAGTGCCGCTGCTGCGTGCTGCCGGCGGCGTTGCTCCACTCTGCCAACGACATTAGATACGAGAGTAGAGTCGGTGCTTTCCGACAACGCGCACGCGAGCGGCTGCAACTCCGCGATGCAGCCGTCGCCGGCAGGCCAGCCGAACCTTAAAAAAACTTCGCAAGCATCGTTGGTCCACGACGCATGCATGGTCGCGTCCGGGTTCTTCTCTTTCTGCTTGCTCGTCCGGGTAGTCCCCCAATAGACATTTGTGTAAAACAATCTCGTGTATACATTCAAAGAACAACACTTTTATTAAATAAATAACAATAAAGCACCCGCCGCCGGCGCATCGGCGGCGGCCCCGGAGGGGGGTGCGCTTGCAAGCCCGTCGGCACCTACATGCTCTACCTCCACGCGGTGGGCGCGGGCAACCTTGCACCCGCGTGCGAGGCTTGGCACGGTAGGGGGTTAAACGAGGTACCGATAGCTGCGATCCGCGTGATCATCAGCTATCGGGAAGCCCAATGCGGAGGGTTTTGGAAATCAAAATATCCGTAACCAAGCACGAGGATCTCCCGCTCGGCGAGCCTGATATTTTTTTCACGACTAAATACTCGCATATATTATCCTAACAAGGGGGCGGGGGCGGCGTTTGCGAAATATTTTTTGGCGAAAAGGGGTTCGGACGGATCAGCGGTGGGACGCGGGTGTTATTATTGCTGGCGGCGGACATCCGGAAACGGGAGGAGCGACATACGGCAATATGTGGTGGCTATGTTTTTCTCCCCCATATTCCGAAGGGAGGGGAAAGCCTATGCTAGGAGAAGGGTTGCGACGGGAGGAGCGGCTATTATCTCGGACAAGCAAGGATGTGCGTGGATTGAGTCATCGGGGCCTTCGACGACCTAAGCGAGGGGGTTTTTCGGCTGCCCTCCCCCCCCACACCACACCTCCGGCACGACCGGAGTCGTATAGGAGCCTAGGCCAGGCATTCCCGACAGGTTCCGCACAAGATGATGAGCTTGGCCGATCAGCGCCCTTGAGCGGCGGGAGCGGGCCGCGTAACGCGGAGATAGCGATATATAGTATTTTATTTTTTTTCTCGTAGCGAAATATCATGATGTTTGTCCATGTATTATTTATAGTACTTTGTTTATGCCGACGGCGAGGGATAGACAAGGAAACCCCCGGTGTGAGAACCCATTCCTAAGACCTAGATAGAAGTAATAGGTACGCCCTGAGACAGCATCCGAGTTATCGGTACTTGTCGTGTAATTTTCTTAATTTATAATTGTTTTCAAAGAACAGTCGGTAGTGTCTCCAAAAAAATGCTACTTCATTCTTTTTATCTATCTCTAGTATATACCTTCAATAAATAATTCAATGATTTCAATACTACATTCACACCTCGCCCCGCCTTCTACCCAATTCACGCCAAGATAGGTACCGCTAAAGATATTGGCGATAACACGCCATCGCCATATGAGGACGAAACTCCGCATGTTGATACCATTATTGTCCATGCTTCATCCTTGTATGCAACTCACGCATGGCAACGACACCGCCGATGGCTCTCCAAGCCTAATCACTAAATCTAATGAGGAGATCGTACATGCTCAAGACAAAAGAGATGGGTCAGAAAAACAGTCGGAGAGGCAGTTAGACCATGTTCCAACAAACTCGACGCTTCGCTTTCAGCAAGAAATGCAGGCCATGATCCCGAGGGAGGTGAAAGGCATTGTGAGGCAGATGGTGAGGGAGGTGCTTGCCGAGGATATGCAGTCTAAACATGTGGGCAGGGAGTGGATCCGGCTCAGAAAAGTAGGGTTCGACCCCACGAATATGAGTGGATTCGAGACCATGCCTGTGTTATTCGTGCGCATTTCGTGGTAGTTTCGGAGTTTGAAATAAGAGTAGGATCCGGATCCACTTCGTGCATGTGGTCCGCACTTTCCGCTTGCTCTAGTGGGACAATCGTGTCAAGTCATCACATGCTCGCCCCGTAGCAGTGGCATGTGCAAAATACTTTAGAAATCTATTAAAATGATGTTTTGCGAGCTCGTTTTGATGAATTGCCGACGTTTTACTTTGAATGGTTGGCGTATTATATTGATGTATTTGTACCAATTTAGCATAATTGTCGGTTCGGGGGTGTTTGTGCGTGACGAGCATTGGTCATGAAAACATTACAAAAGATACCGCGCTTAACGAGCAAGGGCTTCACATACCTCCCGATTGAAGCAAACGTGGGCGCTATTTACAAACGCAGCTAACATTATAAGCAAAATATCTACACACCATTAAATGTCGCTCGCCATATCTCGTTGACCTGCCACTTTCTCAGAAAGTAGTCGCGATTAACTAATACAACGATACACCTTTCCTGGGGGCAAAGTATAAAGAATACAGCAATGGGTCGAATCGCAATCGATAACCGAGTTGAATGTAGGTCGTTAATTAAATAGACATCGATGGGTATGCAGTGATTCAGCTTCAGCACAAGAATTAATATCATGTTCTTCAAACTATAAAATGAATTTATGTCATGTGAATTATTTCCTCCAATTTTGCTAACGTGGCGGCTCAATCTCACTGACGGACTAGCCCCCCCTCCCCCCACCCCTCGTTTGAAACTCGTGACAAGTAGAGGCTTTCATGCTCTCCTGAAGAGGATAATATGCCGTTGGCAAACATCCACAAATATACTACAAGCAGAGCAGTCATTGTTCCCATATCGATTCCGCCAACTCGTGAAGCCCACACCCAGACCTCGCCAGAACACACACACACACACACACACACACACACACACACACACACACACACACACACACACACACACACACACACACACACACACACACACACACACAATAGAGAAATTACGAGAGCCATAGCGACTCGCGATGCCACAAAAAAGCCAACGACGCAGAACCGGGAGGGGGGGGGGCGATGAACAAGGCACCACGATCCTTTGCAGCTGAGGTGGACGCTAACACTAGGGGCGCTGCCGCTACATTTCTCACAGACAATTAATGGATGAGTGCGAATCGTGCAATAAATGGCCCATTGTTGTCAGCAGCGCTTCCTGCGCCCAATGCATTAACACCGCATCCCCTTGTGTGAAACAGTTCGCCATCAATTGCGCTCAGCGTTTCCGCTAGTGTCGAGAAAATGACGAGCTAGAGCGGTATCGACGCAATGTCGAGATATCGCCACCTTCTGAATTGACACCCTTGTTTTCCGCAAGTCCGGCAAGATTATAGGAAGTTATTCTTCAGGAGTTTCGGCGGGTCATAGTTAATCATAATCCTATGACCAACGCATGAATTTAGTGGGGTTGAGGGCTACACCGGGGGGGGGGGGGGAGCAGTGACACTACGGAGATCACATAGTCCTTGGGGGTATTTTTCTCACATGTAGTGTTTCCATGCGAACGTCGTAACATCATCGCATGGGTATAAGCACAACGTACGGCATGTCTCATGAACTTTGTTGTTTATCGTCAATGCGGTGATTCGTGTACCGTCACAACCGCATACCTACTCCATACACCAACAATCACTACACCATCTAGCAGAACAACATTGGCATCATCTCATCACCACCCACCGTCAACAGAGCAACATTGACAGCAACACTACCAATGATAACTATCAGCGACAGTCACAGAAGCACATATGGATGGCATTCCGCTTCTATTGGCTATTTTCTCCCACATACACATGTGTGACGACTGATTCAACCATTGTTTTGCCCACTTACAATTTCAGTCCTAATTCTCCTTGCATCGTACATAGGTGGAGGGGTTCAACCTCAAATTCACTTTACGTCAATCGGAAAACACATAGGTAATGCGTTTGGGCTTATTTTGCCTCCAAGTTGTGGCTTCTTGACTCCATTTTCCTCCCACGTCAAGCATTCAAACTGCACATGAATTCATAGCCAATACGCATCCTCATGTTTGCGGACAGCAAGCGGAGATGTAAATGCACCCGTGTAATTGTGTTACAGATTCCTTGTCATCCAACTCAGGGTGCGCCTTGATCATACGTGTACCGAAATATGCTTCCAAATTACATTCCGCCCAAGTGTCATTCTGACTGAGCGTTACAAAAGCCATTCGGCTTCACTCGATATTGTTCACTTTTGCTTGGGCATCCATGGCTAGACGGTCCTATTCTCCTCGCTGGTTATCGCAGATTTTCTCATATATTGGAATTACGGCGCAGGTGTGGAGTAACACGGAACAAACGGGTATTGTGATGAGCTGCCGAGAACGGACGTGCACCGATCGGGGTGCTGGCTACTTCAGTTTCGGCTATTCCCCGGTCGGTTTGTAGAGAGCGCTCGTATCGCTCGCAATCGTCCTCAATTTCGCAGCAACGGAATATATCTCGGGGCGGTCGATGTCCAACGCACAGCGGAATGAGGAGTCCACATGCTTTATAAAGGTAGCCTTGCTCACGTTGCGCCATTTTTGGCACAGTTCGCACTTGACCCATGCATCTTTCGCTGGGTGAAGTGCGGCAGTCACGGCGTCATTGGTTTCTAGTGCTTCCTCAATTTCGCTCGCGCGCAGGCGCAGCTGTCGTCGCACCGTGTCCACCATAGTATGCGAAGTGTCCACCATAGCTGCAATCCAAAGCCGGGGCCGGCATACATACAGCGAGAAGGAAACACATTAGCCTCCCGCATGCAAGCTAGGAGTATCGGGATAGCGTGCCTTACGGAAATATAACAATATTCAAAGTTACACCCCGCCACGTATTTCACTGGACGAAAACGGTCCCGAAACTCGACTTACTTGCAGAACGGGCACTCCAAAGAAGCACTTCCTACTTATGTCAACTTATTAGCCAATTGCAAAGAAGCGAAATTGCATTACATAAACATGTAGGTAGGGTGGTGGGAGAGCGTGTGTGGATGGCAATGTGCTGATTGGGGGTCAGGACACTTACACTGTATTCCGTACCTGCCATTGCCTGGCGCATTGTAGACTTTTGCGTTAGAATGGATCTTATCAAAGTCAACCAAGAAAGACTCGGCGTTGGCGTAGCCGTTGCTGCGAAGCCTCGCCGATATCTTCTGAAAGTACATCGGCTCCTTCACAATTTGTTCGTAATCCGGACACCATTTCCTATGTACCATTTTCTGGGGGGGGGTTACGTGGGGAGGGGGGGTTGATATCAATTGATATTATGTGCGCGCGCGTCTCCCGAAATGGCATTATCCGACGAGAAATATGCCAGGGCCCCTTCACTCCGTAATCAAGGGACGTACTATAATAACTACTAGCTAATATATTGAATATGGTGGATTGGATTATGCAGAGTCCTAATGTACATATATTCGTAATTGGTGACGTCTCCCAAAACCGAATTCCAATACATTTTACAAAAATGGTGAAAACACTAAAACAACTCCTCCCAAACCCTATCTTCATGGGCATCATGCACGGTTTATTTCACACTTATGTATATGCGCAGCTGCATGCGGAACTTATCGGCGTGGTGGGCAAAAGGATGTTCGTATTTTACATCATGTACCGTGGACATCGAAACTTCCCAAAAGTCCCAAGCCCTCAACACTCCCTCGGCCCCAGTGGCTTACTTTGCCCTATCCGACGTATCGCGATTACCGCGAGCATGCATGCGGACCTCGCTTTTGCCGCATCCGACGAGCTAAGCCGTTTTTAAGTGTTCCATGGACGGTGTGTGACTATGAGGTGCAACGACAACAAGATTCCAACTACGCACGTGTCGCGACTTTGCGCATGCTGATTGGGTAGGAGTTGCGTTGATCGAAGATAAAAAAATCGGCATGCTTAGTAAGTTTTATTCATTATTCCGCTGAGTAGAGCTTCATTATCATTGTATGGAGGCGTTATAGGGGGACAAACACTTTAAGCTTTTGGTTTCAAAATGGCAATTATTTTCAGCATTCTCTGGTTTTGCCTATAGAAAAGTATAGTAAATTTGCTTAGTCATTTGAAGAAATTTGGCAATTATATCTCCTATTCCGGGGGTGTACCGGGGGACGGGACTCACGGGAGTGTCGGAACACCGAAACGGGAGTTAATCACGGGGGGATTCGGAACAAAATTCCGCTGCGTCCCGTTGCGTTCTGCCGGAAGCATATATGTTCCGTTCCCCCCGGAACCTTGTTCCACTGAGTACCGCACAACACGAGTAGCTAGCTACGCAACAATGTGATGACATGGGCCAACTACGCCTTAGTGCCGGAGCGCATAGGGTCATGTGGAAACAAAGGTCGGAGCCACGTACGAACGAGGCCGCAACTTACCTAGAATGGGAAATTAACGGGCTCTCTTTGCACGTACATTAGCACCTTGCCTAGCACGTCAGCTAATGCCGTTTTTTGCTCTGGCACTTGCGCAGTCGTAGTTTTTGGCTTTTTCGTATTAGCACCCTCGTCTGACGGAGTCGAGTTGGCGTGCTTCTTGCTTGCTTTGTCTTGCTTGCCTTTTTTTCTTGCTTGTTATTTTTCTTTCTTGTTTTTTTTCATGCTTGCTTGCTTCTTGCGTGCTTCTTGCTTGCTTTGCTTGCTTTTTTTTGCCTGACATTGGGGGAGAGGCACGAATAGAAGGGGATGAGTCTGCAGAGGAAGGCATCTCATGCCTCTTGGGAGCCGGTTGTGTAGTACTTTGCTGATCGGATAGCCCGCTCGCCTCCATATGGCGTCGGTCGTCTCTCGCACAATTCCTCTTGGCCTGCGATTCGTAGAAAGGCAGGGGCATCATAACATATGTAACAAACGTGTGCTAAGTACATATATATTAAAATAAGCCTCTATAGCTTTTGAAATAGTGTATCGACAGCGGATAGGTAAAATGAATATTGTATTGCAAGGAAAGAAAGAAACAGGGAGTACATTAAATGGTACATGGCGGAGATTCAATACACCATATGAATTAGTCGGTACATATTTCATGGAGCAAAGATGTCAACAGGTTCGACCATATATCAATCGAGCATTGACTATTGTTTAGGGTTTTATTTAAGCTCATATTGACTATTGTACACATATGCTTGGTGTCTCTGCGTCAAAATAAAAAAGGAGCTCGACAGCGAACGCACAAAAAACGCCACTTATTATTGTTAGGAATCCTAACTACGGATTAGTATAGTGCATCGCTCCCCTTTGTACTTGGTGATAGTCGCACATGCCAAAATAACTGTGAATGTCGGGTGGAGGTTTAATTATGTGATGGCTCATTCATTCAGACCGTTTGTTTATTTCACTAATGTTTCTTTGATGGACTCTCGAGTTTCATGGGCTGTCTAAGTCAGGTGTATGTTCTACGGTGGCCTCAATTGGAATATAGCCATCGTCACAAAACTTGGAAAACTCATCAGTGATACAAGTGAGTAAAAATGGTGCGGGTCTTAAAACTGGTGCGAAACCCTAAAACCCAATCCGGTAGCACGCAACCTACCGGCGAGGCAGCTCAAGCAGTGTAAAGCTAGACGGATACAAATGAACAATGACGACCATATCACACATATGTGAGAAAAGTAGAGGTACGTATATTGTTATTTAGATTACAGTTTGCCGAATTATATTCCCATGCATACTCTCTCTTTGTCGTCTCTCTCTTTGTCGTCTCTCTCTCTCTCTCTCTCTCTCTCTCTCTCTCTCTCTGAGACTGTGACTAGGTGTGTGACGTGTATGTGTTCGTTGGGAGTAGCACCACTATAGATAGGGTAGGGCGGGGGCGGGCGAGCACCGTTCATTGGACGAACAAAGAGTATTTTTTGGTGCCGAAGTGTAAAATGTAATTGTTGTTGTTGAGCTGCAGCAGCATACATCAGTGCGCTGCATATACGTAGTGTCGGGATCGGTCGCGAGATGCACCTCTTTATCGATGAGGGAGGAGGACGCAGGCAACATGTATACGGCGTAGACCGCGTAATGCGTGTCTATAAGATTCTACGAGTGTAAGCTGCTGTGATTGCGACGACACAGCAAGGGAATAATACATATACATAACACCTACAGCACCGATCGTCCTACTGCGCACGTAGTCGGTAGTCGGATGGAACGCTGCTGACGTATGTATGCTTGATAACTTATGTGGTGACGACTGTCTGACGTTTCTCTTTGGCACGCATCTTCTGGATAAGCACTGAAGACTGAAGAGTGGGCCTGAGGGCAGGAGAGGGTGTAGTTCGTGCAATTCGCATGCGGGCGGGGCGCGAGCGGATATATATATATATATATATATATATATATGCGGGCGGGGCCCGCCCCGGGGCGGTTGGGCCGCCGCGGGTGCTACAGGTAGGGATGATCGGCGGACGACAGACCGCTGGCTTCGGCAATCGATGTATATCATCATAAAGAGTACCAGTATATACAACTTACGCCATTGAGGGAACGAAAAGGTTAAAACATAACAATAAATGGTACAAATTATACAGGCAGAAGTGATTGATGAAGTAAGCGACTCGCATGGCAGTCAGCGACACGCCGTAATGGCTCGACCTTGCCTGGCAAGTGATGAAAGCTGAGAGAGCGAAAGGCTATTACGGTATACGATCAGAGGAAATTGCCCGTGGAGGTTTGAAGCAACGTACGGACGGAAACGAACTGACGCGCAAATATAAGACCGTCGGTGGCGCTGCGCGGCTTACTGCGTAGTTAATAATATATGGAAAGCCAATCTGGTGAAGGCGCTACATATACAGTACAAGTCATCTTACGCGGATGATGGCTAAGTTCATCTCATCTTTCGCGGATGATGGCTAAGTTCATCTATGAACCGGCCTTAAACTAAGTACTTGAACTTGTACTTAGTTCATCTAAGTACAGGTCGTTCGCTATACTGTACATGTAGCGATATGCTAAGCATCAGTATCGATAAATAATTATGCCCCGCGTCCCAACTCAACTAATGGTACGCGTTATTTGTGCCAAGCTTCTATGGGTACCCCGCAGAACAAACGCCGGATGGGACTCCCGCCTGCAGTAGCATTATAGCAGGAGCGCTCGTCGGGGATAAGCACCAGCATGAACATTATGGCAACGTACAATGTCATATCGCTCATTTTCATATCGTTCATTCGGCACTATCCACATAGCTGAGCAGAGCTGAGCATAGCAGAGCAGAGTAGCAGCGCAGCGCAGAGCAGCAGTAATCCTTACCTTCCGAGTAAAGGTACCGGGCATTGATGAGGCACAGACTAACGACAAAAAATGAATCAGATTCTATGGCATGAAATTAGAATGAATTAGAATCTATATTTCTTTTCAACAACAAGTACCGATAAATTATAATATATATTTCTTTTCAACAATAAGTACCGATAAATCGGCTGTTGTCTCAGGGCGTACCCAAGACTGACATCATCTAGGTCTTGGGAATAGGGTTTCACGCAGGGGGGGTCCTTGTCCCTCCCCTTCCGTCGGCAGTAACAACATCACATAAATCAAAGAGGGACAGACAGGGTCTATGGCTACGAAACATTTATATGTCGCTGCGGCTATCTCCACGATGCTCGGCCCGCTCCCATCCGACCGAGTGTCGATCTACTTAACGCCGCAACCACGACTAAACTACCTAAACACAAACCCGCGCCAACACCGTATGCAATGTTAACCCGAAATCACGCCATCGACTCCTAAAAGATTCAAGGTGGCTTACTCCCGAATAATACCACCACCTCGTCCGTTTCCAAAATAAAACGCCCATACTCGATAGTTGTGGAATACCCGTCATAGCCGCCGTACGTCCACACCCACTTCGAAAAGAAACTCGCCCGCGCCACCCCTACCGAACTCCTGCTCCCGCGCGCCGTGGGAGTTCTCCGCAAACCCCGACCCCTTAGAAATCACCCTACGCGGCGATCCCACCACAACTCTCGTTGCACTGATCACCATTGACACCTTGGAGAAAAATAATATACTCTCTCGGCACCGGAAAGACCCCCGGCCCGGACGGTGTACCCAACCAAATCATTAAATTTCTCCCACACACCCTCCACTCCCTCCTCTTCTTACTCGCCCACACAGCACATAGTCTTCTCATCCAGCGGCAGCAACGCACCACATAAATGGCACGCCACTAACATCGCTAACCCGGAATACGGCCACGACTGTATGCGACGCGTCATGGAACACACAATCACTAGCGCCCACTCCACAGCCTCACACTCCCCTAACGCCACCATCCTCATACCCCCCCCCGATGGGAACACACACCATACCACCATTCCAAATACATCAACTCACCATACACCCCCCCACCGTTACACCCTTCCCAACGACGCAAACACCTTTCTACCCCCGGACAAACACACATGCACCCCCACCCCCACACCATTTGGTACACGTTGGATGGTGGACATCTACCTCGTCGCCAACCCCCTCGCACTGTCCTCTTTATCCTCGCACACAACAGTGACCGCCCTCCACAACACACTCGAATCCATTTACCTCCCCGACCCCTCCATCAACATCCCTCCGCCCCTCTTCGCCACTTACTCAATAGACTCCTTAGGCATCTACCACCTCCCCCTAACCCCACCCACCCCATCACTTACCCCCTTCCGGAGCGCACGTTACTAACATACTCCCCCACGAGAGGAGTTCGTGCTTGGGATTGGCAGGACTTCGTTTGCAATGACGGCTCCAAGAAGGGAGGCCCCTCCCCCATTTGAGCGGATACCGCCTCGGATACACGGGTCAAAATTCTGGCGACTTCCACCCCTCCCTCTCACACCATTAATCGTGCGGAACTTGCGGGCATCGATATCGGCCTACAACTCGGCCATACCCACATACTTACGGACAATGCATGCTCACTCCGCCTTATCCAAGGCTTCATGAACTGCCCATCCGCCTACCGACACAACATTCACCGCGACACACTTGACTCCATCACATACACCCTGAAAACTCGCTGCAAGCACGTCAAGCATCCGCACCAATCTAGGCAAAATCAAAGCACACAACCACTCAATCGGCAACGACCTCGCATACACCCTCGCTAACAAACTTGCGGACGGCCACCCACCCGACACAATCTACACCACGGGTTCACACGTGTCGATAGGCCACTGGACATGGCCACACACACTCATACCCCAACCTTTAAGAGAACCCATACCCTACAAGTGCACCAACCTCAAAACCGATGCACACAAGTACAACACCAAACAAACACATACACCCCTCTCACAAACCACCAAGCACGGCGTCCTCCTCGCCCGCGCCGCGGCGGACGGGGCGGACTTCACCTTCCACAAACAACACACATCACTCGCCAATGTCCAATTCACACACAAGCAAGAATTCATGTGGTAAATGCACAACACCCGCCTCCTATCACACAACCCCGCCATGCGCTGCCCCATGTATGGTCAACTCACCAGCAACGGCCACATGGCCGGTAAATGCCCCACCATGTCCGGCCTTTGACATGACCGCCACAACAACGCGCTACAACTCCTCCTCTCCCTCATGGAACGCCACAACAGAGGCCGATGGGAGACCATCACGGCAGACTTTGGTAACAAACCCATCAAATCTTTCACATCCTCCACACCCATCCTTACCCCCGTTGAATGTCACCCCCCTCATCCCACCCACATTCCCACCCGTCTAGTTGCTGATGACGAAGGCCTCTCAACCGACTCCTTCACCTCATGCCCTGCTATCCTCCATGCCGAGATACTCCCCTCCGCGTTGAGACCCCCGGCACACAAACCCGACTTCATTTGGCTTCTCAAACCTAGATTCGTCGGACACACAAACGGCCGCCGACGTTACTCCTCGATTAAAAAGATTCACATAGGGGAATGGAAATATTGCACGGACCACAACCTATCCCACACCGCACAAATGATTCGCGATAAATACATCCCTCTCGCCAATGCCATTCGCCAACACTGGCCATGTACCGAGGTCGACATTCTTCCGATAGTCATGAGCTGCACATGTACACCTCACTTATCCACCCTTACCAGTATCATCTCCCTTCTCACCCTCCGCACCGACCATCCTGACAAGCTCATCTCAAAAACACGACTTGACACTACCCGCATCCTATCAAAACTCCTCTTGCACACTGTCCAAGGGCTACGTCATCTCCTTCTCGTCTACCGCATCAAATCTCGCACGGCCACACGCCGCACTTCCACTCACCGCACCCGCCACACACGCCCCTGACTGACGGCTACCACCCTCACGCACGTCACACTCCCCGGGGGGGGGGGGGGGGGGGGGGGGGGGGGAAGTAAAAGCCCCCAACACTCTTTGGAGAGGTTAGACATATGCGGTTCACGGTCTAGCCTCGACTTGTAAGTTTCCTATACGGCTTATTAAGCTGAAGTTTAGAAAACGAAGTCGACTTTTTGTTTCCGATAACCCGTACATTTTAAAAGTCGATTCGCCCTCGTACGGGGTTTAGAAAACAAAGTCAGGTTGACGCAACCCCCAAAACGTACCACGGACTTTGTTTCGGACTTTGTTTCAAGCCCAAAATGAAGACAAAGTCGCCCGACTTTGTTTTCGTTTCGAAGTCCGAAACAAAGTCGAAAACGAAGTCGTTGCTGTACATTACGACATGTGTGCGCGCGCGACCGGTACCATGGCCACCCGCACCGCCCGAGGCGCGTCCGCCATGCCATGGCGCGGCCCGAACACCAGTAGGCGACTACATCCGCAAGCCGCGCCTCCACCTGTGGAAGGGGTCCACAGGCCTCGCTTGCTAGAATGGAGCGGGAGAATCCTCTGCCGCAAGAGCTTCTGGCACTGCTCAGCTCGATGTCAGCCGAGCAGCGGGCGGCCGCCCTCTTTCCGTCCGGCCCACCCCGCGCCGCCATCCCGTCCACACCTAGCCAGGCCGTGTCTGGCACGGACTCTGGCCAGAACACCGAGCGCCCCGAGGGATCTGGCTTGTTTCAACAAGCCGGCCACTCACGCCGATCCTGCAATGTTCTCTGCAATGTACGCTTCCGGCCACGCGGCTCTGCAATGTTCTCAGCGTGCTGCCTCGCCTTGCGCGACGCAACGGCTGCCGCTGCAAGTGTCATAGCCAGGGCAGCTACGACAACGAGAAGTAGAAGTTTGCGTTTGTGGGTGGGGTCGAAGTTGTGAGTTGCAGCGGTGCGCGCGCGGGTGGTGATGCGCTGGATACTCCTACATATATTCGTACGGGTACTGGTACGGTACAGGTACGGATATCGGTACTCGTACTGGCTGTGTCCATGAAACTTCGACTTCGTTTTCTAAACCTGGGTTTACGTAATGCACGCCAACATGCCGACGTCAGCACATCGCTACGCGAACGATAACGGTTCCGCCCAAATGTCGAAAGTCGACTTCGTTTTCTAAACTTCAGCTTTAGTTGGGACTGCCAAGAGACAACAGCCGGTTTCACCCGGTACATGTTGTAAACAATTTCAATTTTGCGAACAAAGGGTACAAACCCCCGAATTGGTGCCATAGCACATGCATGACGTCCAGTGCCCCCCTTGCCTCCAAATCTACGACACCGTCAGTATGAACCCCCCCGGCCCCGGAGGGGGATGCCCTCGCAAGCCCGTCGGCATTAATAAAGGATCGTGATGGGCGCTAGCAAACCTATAGCCGTGCCATGTCTGGCACGGTTGGGGGCTAGGCGGGGTAAAATCCGGCGGCTGCGATCTGCGGATCAACATTTGCCAGGAAACATCACTACGGAGTACTTCTAAAAATATGATTTGTACACCAGCATCAAGATCTCCCGCTCAACTAGTCCGATATTACTTTTCGAGGCTAGATACTCCACGAACACTCTCTTGTCCACGGGCGGAACCTATATTATATGAGTTTTTTGGCGGCGAGGACGGTACGGGCGGATCAGAGTTGGCGGCGGGCATTAAAGTTGGCCGCGGATAGCCGGGAAGCAACCCCGAGGCAGGGCGTTCGTACGACGTCGGCAGTCGACCAACCATGCGAGTGTCGAATCTCCCCGTTGGAGCAAGGCGAGAAGCTACGCAAGTCGGAGGAGGGTCGCAGCCGGAGGAGCGACACTATCTCCCGGAGGAGGTCCTCAAGATCGACCTCGGCCGGAAAACCCCGGTACGGAGGGTTTTCGAATAAATAATTCCGTACGCAACAACTTCTGCGGAGCAGCGACTCGATCCGCGTGTTCAACCAACCCCTCCCCTAGTTGGTCCCCAATTATTGACAAAGCTGCATTAGGCAGTATGCCTAGGGTTATCGTAGCAGCACACTGCTCGCACAAGCGGCCCCGTAGCAGCGTAAACCACTTTGAGGGTACGGACGGGCACATCGCGATAAGACAAATATTGGAAAAGAGCCGGTGAATGACCGAGGAATGAAAAAAACTCTTGCACGGAGGCAAGAGCGCCGTCCGGACACCGTGTGAGGCTATAGTCTTCTCTTCTTCCCAGCCCCCGAAGGAGGAAGGAAGCCTAAGCTTAGCGGCGAGCTGCGACGGGAGGAGCAGCGGTTATCTCGGACGAGGGTGTGCGTGGATTGAGACGGGACCGTCGACGACCTGAGCGAGGAATTTTTCGACTGCCTTTACCCCCCCCCTCCCGTTATGGCACGGCCGGAGTTGCACATGAGCGGATGTCAAGTTGGCCCGACTTGATGAGTGCATGCTCACTAGCTTGGTTGATTATCGCCCTCGCAACGGCTGGAGCAAGCTGCGTATCGCGGAGAGTAGCGGCATTTCATGTTCATACTTTTATGCAAAAAAATATTTACAGAAGAAAAATCAAATTTGTTTACGGGTATGATTATTTTGAAGGTGTTGTTACTGCCAAATAATGGAGAGGTTGGGATTAGCGGTTCACGGTGTAAACCCTATCGTCAGTCCCCAAGGGCACAAATAAAGGGGGCGCCTAGAGACACCAGCAGCTAACTCGGTATTGTTGTGAAATAAAATCATTTCATTTTTATATCTATCGGCACATGGACATGGCCCTACACACTCATCCCTCAGAAACACGGCGAACTCACACCTAACAGGTACACCAACCTCGAAGCATATCCACACACAAATCCAACATCAAGAACACTCATACACCCCCTTCGCTTACCACCAAGCACGGCGCCCTCCTTGCCCACGTCGCCTCAGACGGGGCGAAATTCTCATTCCACAAAAAAACACCCCCGCCCGAGCCCATATCCAATACACACAAGCAGCGATTCATGTGGGGGTCCACAAAACCCGCCTCCTCCCGCTCAACCCCACCCAACGATGCCCCATGTGTGGGTAATTCACCATCAACGGACACATGGCAGGCAAGTACCCCTCAATGTCGGGCCTCAAACAAAACTAGCACAACAATGCCCCACAATTTATCATCTCCCTCTTGGAACGCCACAACGACGGGGAACGGGAAAAAATCACCGCCGACTTTGGTAACAAATCCATCAATTCCTTCCCCTTTCCTATTCTCACCCACACACCCCTTGACTGTTATCCACCTCACCCACCTAACATGCCTACCCGTTTAGTCGTCGCCGACGAAGGCAAGTCGAATGACTCTTTCACATCATGTCATGTTGTCTTCCCTTATCGAGGAATTACTTCTCTCCTTGTACAGACCCCCCGCTCACAAACCCGACTTCATCCGCCTCCTCGAACCCATGTTCGTCGGGCACCCAAACGCCCGACGTCGCTACTTCTCGAGTAAAAAGATGCAAATAGGGGAATTGAAGTACTACACCGACAATAACCTCTCTCACACCGCGCACCTTATCCGCGATACATACACACTCTTGCCAAAGCCCTCTGAAGCCACTGGCATGAAGCATAAATATACATCCTCCCCATAGTCACGAGTCACACCGGCACACCCCACACATTCACCATCACCAGCCTCATACTCCCTCTTCACACTCCGCACATACCCTCTTGACAAAATCATATTAAAAGCACGTCCCGATACCACACGTATCGTCCTCTCAAAACTTCACTCGCATACTACTCATTGGCTTCACAATCTCCTTCTCATCTATCGCCTCAAATCCCGCACGACATAATGTCATTCCTCATCCTACTACAATCGCACCTGCTAACCATGCCTAGCCGCCGCCGCCGACACGCGTGAAAAACTCCAAGGGTGGGGGGGGGGGGGGGGGGGGGGGGGGGGGGTATACGCCCCTACCACACGTTGGAGAGGTTAACGGTCTAGCCTTGGCCCCCGGGTTGTAAGTTTCCCAAATGGCAAAGTTGGGACGGCACAGAGACAACAATCGGTTTCACCCGGGACCCGTAAACAATTTCAATTTCAATTGCCACTTTCTTGTCTCCATCCACCATTGGGCCGAGCTTTATATGCAAACCCGGCTAGCACATTTTCCTTCACCAACCGCGTTACTGATTCGACTGCCCCACTGCTAATCGGCGCGTCGTGGGGAACTAGAACCTCGGAGTATCAACCCACATAATAAGTCAAGTGTCTCGGAACGTTACTAACATTGGCTCGTGCCTGCTGGTACACAATCGCTAATGCTATCGTGATCAATCCGTATCACGATAATACTCAGAAGGACAAGGTAGGAGTACTAACACATCCCGTAGACATCGTACTGCCATGATTGTACATGCCGTACTCGTGCTCTCCCCCGCTAGACAAGAATCACTTGGAAGTTCTTGGTCTTCAAGCTTCTCCATATATAGAGTTGAGCGTTGCTTCGCATGTAGCCTTCTTTGGAGACCATGTCGTCCCATCTCGTCGTTGCTGCACTTGAGCATGACGTAGGGATGTCTCAATTCCGGGTAGCGAGAAGCGCTACATGTACCAATAGCGATAATCCTTGTAGTCCTTGTACATGTCGTCAAAGTAAAAACATCCGAGCATGTAATCAACACATTCCGAAATGCATGTAGAAAGTTGGTACCTGACACGGCCATAGGATTACCGGTGCCCACCACGTGGAGGTGGGGGT
>JAPMLY010002743.1:0-38029 GCA_026401115.1 Tetraselmis chui
AATAGGTGCCGTTGGGCGCGTTTTTTACATGCGCGCCAAGCATGCCTAATACATAGGACAATCATCCACAAATAGGTTTTTAGGGTCTTTTATTTACAAATTATTTCGCCAAAGTTGACCCGCAACGCCAAGCAACACACATCGAATTCGGTTCACCTCATGACGCGAGTTGTGCGGGGTTTCTCGATATATGTGTAAAGCCTTTTATTCCTACTAGCTTCCGGGGCTAATTTCCGACGCGTGCCACGCGTGGGGCGGGTAGTGTTGGCACGAGCACATACCCAAGCATCCCTAACACCATCGTCAACGTGATGCGTCCATGACGGCCAAGTTCATCCAAATGTGCCTCACGTGCGTCTTTGCTCGCTTGCTTTCACAAAACACCACCCATGCCCGCGGCGTGAACTTCCGTGCTCCATTAACACACCCGCAAACTAAACCTCGCGCATTGAACACGGCACCCATGCATCTAAACCCCCTCTAAATAGCCCCCCAAACTTCGGTCATGTTGAACACATAGTAATATGCAACTCGGTATGAGCGCTTGATCTATGCCCAAGCGTGGGTAACACAATTTCTTAGGAATTGTTTTGCTTAATTCGCCAAACTCTACAACACCACCCGCTATAAGCGGAGGTCTTACCACCCCTGATGGCGGCTTTTTGCTAGCTTCTCGGCTCTCATACACTTGGGTGGTACCCGGGCATCGTCGTGCTTGACGTGGTGAAAGGGGAGAGTGTTGTTGAATGACCCATGTTAAACATAATGCATATCCGGACTTTCGCGGAGATGCGTTGGATAAAACTCGAATAATAAAATTTGGGTTGATTTGCATGTCAACCTACCCGAAATCCTTAGTCTACCCAAATAGTGAGTTGTTCCTCCATCGTTTGCTATGTACTTCCTTATCCGTTCGAGTTGAACACGGCGTAATGGGCATAGTTAGGAATTGTTCCCCACTCGTGTTTCATAGCCGCCTCAAAATTGCGAGGGGACAAGTCTGACTTCCTTTTAATCTACTCGACATGATGCTCCACATGTATTCTATCAAACTAATGTGAAGGCTTTTTGCAAGGCATTCCATTACTTGAAAGCCGCATTGATACGAAAGCCAATTCCTAACCTTCTTGCTCGCATGAGCTTTAGCGTCATGTTGCTTAAAACCGCACGGATGTTGCGCCACGGCCAAGGCCCTTTTTGTAATCTAAGCCTCACACGCGGGTATCAAGTCCTCACGCAACAAGATGAGAATCACCTCGTCATTTACGCGCTTGCTCTTTGCCTTAATGCCGCTAATTCCCATTTGCACAAACAAAGGTGTCTTGCCATACTTGCTAACACCATCATGCGCGGCACTTTGAAATTGTCGTGTTCGGATAACTTGGTTGGCGGTTCATCCTCGAACAACACCCACTCCTTGTTCCCGGGCCCATAATCATTCACTCAAAAGTACTTACTCTTTGTCACAACCACAATATGTCATGACTTTCGCATCCATTGTTTGGCAAACCATACCCGTGCTCGCGTGTGCTAGCTTGATTGTGATTAAAAGACGTTTCCTCGGCCTCATCGGGCGCGCTAAGTACTCGTTAACGTCCCGGCGGACCGTCTCAACACTCATTGTCACTCTTAGCGTGTCGTGTATTATCTTGGCAAGTAGGGGGAATTAATCGCCGTGCCTTGCGCCCTCCATCAAAAGAGAGGGCGGTTTCTTGGGATGCCAAGGGTGCTCGGGGCATGCCCGCCCTAGGCGTGTCGTCCACTCTCCCGGTAGCCTTAGCGCGCCGGCACCACTTGTCGACAACCCTCACGGTTGCTATACACTCATGCGCGGCCTTACGAGTGTTGCCAAGTCGTTCGGCTTCGAGAACGAGGCGCCAACGCTTTGCGAATACACATGGAGAAGGTGCCATACTACGATACAACGGCAACCGACGTGAGCAATATGGTCGACGGAATTAAAAAACAACGCAATACACGGTTGGCGGTCTCGGTTGCATGCGGCTTTCAAGTAATGGAATGCCTTGCCAAAAGCCTTCACATTAGTTTGATAGAATACATGTGGAGCATCATGTCGAGTAGATTAAAAGGAAGTCAGACTTGTCCCCTCGCAATTTTGAGGCGGCTATGAAACACGAGTGGGGAACAATTCCTAACTATGCCCATTACGCCGTGTTCAACTCGAACGGATAAGGAAGTACATAGCAAACGATGGAGGAACAACCCACTATTTGGGTAGACTAAGGATTTCGGGTAGGTTGGCATGCAAATCAACCCAAATTTTATTATTCGAGTTTTATCCAACGCATCTCCGCGAAAGTCCGGATATGCATTATGTTTAACATGGGTCATTCAACAACACTCTCCCCTTTCACCACGTCAAGCACGACGATGCCCGGGTACCACCCAAGTGTATGAGAGCCGAGAAGCTAGCAAAAAGCCGCCATCCGGGGTGGTAAGACCTCCGCTTATAGCGGGTGGTGTTGTAGAGTTTGGCGAATTAAGCAAAACAATTCCTAAGAAATTGTGTTACCCACGCTTGGGCATAGATCAAGCGCTCATACCGAGTTGCATATTACTATGTGTTCAACATGACCGAAGTTTGGGGGGCTATTTAGAGGGGGTTTAGATGCATGGGTGCCGTGTTCAATGCGCGAGGTTTAGTTTGCGGGTGTGTGAATGGAGCACGGAAGTTCACGCCGCGGGCATGGGTGGTGTTTTGTGAAAGCAAGCGAGCAAAGACGCACGTGAGGCACATTTGGATGAACTTGGCCGTCATGGACGCATCACGTTGACGATGGTGTTAGGGATGCTTGGGTATGTGCTCGTGCCAACACTACCCGCCCCACGCGTGGCACGCGTCGGAAATTAGCCCCGGAAGCTAGTAGGAATAAAAGGCTTTACACATATATCGAGAAACCTCGCACAACTCGCGTCATGAGGTGAACCGAATTCGATGTGTGTTGCTTGGCGTTGCGGGTCAACTTTGGCGAAATAATTTGTAAATAAAAGACCCTAAAAACCTCTTTGTGGATGATTGTCCTATGTATTAGGCATGCTTGGCGCGCATGTAAAAAACGCGCCCAACGGCACCTATTATTGAACTTTTTTGACCTTATATAAGCAAGTTATGATCGTTTGAACATTGTGTCCGAAAGCGGCTTGCCCTAATTTTGCGCGACAATGAGCATCAACGTTCAAATTGCGGCGTTGTGCGCCCGTTTCTCTTTTCGTTTGATTTGCACGGCGGAAACTTGAAAGAGCGTGCCGCACGGGTGCGGGCGCGATAACCCCAAGTACATAGTCCGGTAAAGCTCGACTTCGCCCATCATTGCTCTCGGCACATTCCATTTTGGTTGCCAAAGCAATGCCTAGGATTTCAAGAGATTTGTCAATGAAATTGACGCATGGGTATATTTTCTACACGCGAAGTTGCGAAATCTTGTCCGGATTCTCGTACAAGAGTGTTGGACGTTTTCAATATTCCCGTGTAGCGGCGGGAGACCGCAAAACTTGGCGAAATTGAGCGGGAACTCGTCAAGGCTTTGATCCCCGCAACCGAGACCGCCAACCGTGTATTGCGTTGTTTTTCACTTCCGTCGACCATATTGCTCACGTCGGTTGCCGTTGTATCGTAGTATGGCACCTTCTCCATGTGTATTCGCAAAGCGTTGGCGCCTCGTTCTCGAAGCCGAACGACTTGGCAACACTCGTAAGGCCGCGCATGAGTGTATAGCAACCGTGAGGGTTGTCGACAAGTGGTGCCGGCGCGCTAAGGCTACCGGGAGAGTGGACGACACGCCTAGGGCGGGCATGCCCCGAGCACCCTTGGCATCCCAAGAAACCGCCCTCCTTTTGATGGAGGGCGCAAGGCACGGCGATTAATTCCCCCTACTTGCCAAGATAATACACGACACGCTAAGAGTGACAATGAGTGTTGAGACGGTCCGCCGGGACGTTAACGAGTACTTAGCGCGCCCGATGAGGCCGAGGAAACGTCTTTTAATCACAATCAAGCTAGCACATGCGAGCACGGGTATGGTTTGCCAAACAATGGATGCGAAAGTCATGACATATTGTGGTTGTAACAAAGAGTAAGTACTTTTGAGTGAATGATTATGGGCCCGGGAACAAGGAGTGGGTGTTGTTCGAGGATGAACCGCCAACCAAGTTATCCGAACACGACAATTTCAAAGTGCCGCGCATGATGGTGTTAGCAAGTATGGCAAGACACCTTTGTTTGTGCAAATGGGAATTAGCGGCATTAAGGCAAAGAGCAAGCGCGTAAATGACGAGGTGATTCTCATCTTGTTGCGTGAGGACTTGATACCCGCGTGTGAGGCTTAGATTACAAAAAGGGCCTTGGCCGTGGCGCAACATCCGTGCGGTTTTAAGCAACATGACGCTAAAGCTCATGCGAGCAAGAAGGTTAGGAGATTGGCTTTCGTATCAATGCGGCTTTCAAGTAATGGAATGCCTTGCCAAAAGCCTTCACATTAGTTTGATAGAATACATGTGGAGCATCATGTCGAGTAGATTAAAAGGAAGTCAGACTTGTCCCCTCGCAATTTTGAGGCGGCTATGAAACACGAGTGGGGAACAATTCCTAACTATGCCCATTACGCCGTGTTCAACTCGAACGGATAAGGAAGTACATAGCAAACGATGGAGGAACAACCCACTATTTGGGTAGACTAAGGATTTCGGGTAGGTTGGCATGCAAATCAACCCAAATTTTATTATTCGAGTTTTATCCAACGCATCTCCGCGAAAGTCCGGATATGCATTATGTTTAACATGGGTCATTCAACAACACTCTCCCCTTTCACCACGTCAAGCACGACGATGCCCGGGTACCACCCAAGTGTATGAGAGCCGAGAAGCTAGCAAAAAGCCGCCATCCGGGGTGGTAAGACCTCCGCTTATAGCGGGTGGTGTTGTAGAGTTTGGCGAATTAAGCAAAACAATTCCTAAGAAATTGTGTTACCCACGCTTGGGCATAGATCAAGCGCTCATACCGAGTTGCATATTACTATGTGTTCAACATGACCGAAGTTTGGGGGGCTATTTAGAGGGGGTTTAGATGCATGGGTGCCGTGTTCAATGCGCGAGGTTTAGTTTGCGGGTGTGTGAATGGAGCACGGAAGTTCACGCCGCGGGCATGGGTGGTGTTTTGTGAAAGCAAGCGAGCAAAGACGCACGTGAGGCACATTTGGATGAACTTGGCCGTCATGGACGCATCACGTTGACGATGGTGTTAGGGATGCTTGGGTATGTGCTCGTGCCAACACTACCCGCCCCACGCGTGGCACGCGTCGGAAATTAGCCCCGGAAGCTAGTAGGAATAAAAGGCTTTACACATATATCGAGAAACCTCGCACAACTCGCGTCATGAGGTGAACCGAATTCGATGTGTGTTGCTTGGCGTTGCGGGTCAACTTTGGCGAAATAATTTGTAAATAAAAGACCCTAAAAACCTCTTTGTGGATGATTGTCCTATGTATTAGGCATGCTTGGCGCGCATGTAAAAAACGCGCCCAACGGCACCTATTATTGAACTTTTTTGACCTTATATAAGCAAGTTATGATCGTTTGAACATTGTGTCCGAAAGCGGCTTGCCCTAATTTTGCGCGACAATGAGCATCAACGTTCAAATTGCGGCGTTGTGCGCCCGTTTCTCTTTTCGTTTGATTTGCACGGCGGAAACTTGAAAGAGCGTGCCGCACGGGTGCGGGCGCGATAACCCCAAGTACATAGTCCGGTAAAGCTCGACTTCGCCCATCATTGCTCTCGGCACATTCCATTTTGGTTGCCAAAGCAATGCCTAGGATTTCAAGAGATTTGTCAATGAAATTGACGCATGGGTATATTTTCTACACGCGAAGTTGCGAAATCTTGTCCGGATTCTCGTACAAGAGTGTTGGACGTTTTCAATATTCCCGTGTAGCGGCGGGAGACCGCAAAACTTGGCGAAATTGAGCGGGAACTCGTCAAGGCTTTGATCCCCGCAACCGAGACCGCCAACCGTGTATTGCGTTGTTTTTCACTTCCGTCGACCATATTGCTCACGTCGGTTGCCGTTGTATCGTAGTATGGCACCTTCTCCATGTGTATTCGCAAAGCGTTGGCGCCTCGTTCTCGAAGCCGAACGACTTGGCAACACTCGTAAGGCCGCGCATGAGTGTATAGCAACCGTGAGGGTTGTCGACAAGTGGTGCCGGCGCGCTAAGGCTACCGGGAGAGTGGACGACACGCCTAGGGCGGGCATGCCCCGAGCACCCTTGGCATCCCAAGAAACCGCCCTCCTTTTGATGGAGGGCGCAAGGCACGGCGATTAATTCCCCCTACTTGCCAAGATAATACACGACACGCTAAGAGTGACAATGAGTGTTGAGACGGTCCGCCGGGACGTTAACGAGTACTTAGCGCGCCCGATGAGGCCGAGGAAACGTCTTTTAATCACAATCAAGCTAGCACATGCGAGCACGGGTATGGTTTGCCAAACAATGGATGCGAAAGTCATGACATATTGTGGTTGTAACAAAGAGTAAGTACTTTTGAGTGAATGATTATGGGCCCGGGAACAAGGAGTGGGTGTTGTTCGAGGATGAACCGCCAACCAAGTTATCCGAACACGACAATTTCAAAGTGCCGCGCATGATGGTGTTAGCAAGTATGGCAAGACACCTTTGTTTGTGCAAATGGGAATTAGCGGCATTAAGGCAAAGAGCAAGCGCGTAAATGACGAGGTGATTCTCATCTTGTTGCGTGAGGACTTGATACCCGCGTGTGAGGCTTAGATTACAAAAAGGGCCTTGGCCGTGGCGCAACATCCGTGCGGTTTTAAGCAACATGACGCTAAAGCTCATGCGAGCAAGAAGGTTAGGAATTGGCTTTCGTATCAATGCGGCTTTCAAGTAATGGAATGCCTTGCCAAAAGCCTTCACATTAGTTTGATAGAATACATGTGGAGCATCATGTCGAGTAGATTAAAAGGAAGTCAGACTTGTCCCCTCGCAATTTTGAGGCGGCTATGAAACACGAGTGGGGAACAATTCCTAACTATGCCCATTACGCCGTGTTCAACTCGAACGGATAAGGAAGTACATAGCAAACGATGGAGGAACAACCCACTATTTGGGTAGACTAAGGATTTCGGGTAGGTTGGCATGCAAATCAACCCAAATTTTATTATTCGAGTTTTATCCAACGCATCTCCGCGAAAGTCCGGATATGCATTATGTTTAACATGGGTCATTCAACAACACTCTCCCCTTTCACCACGTCAAGCACGACGATGCCCGAGTACCACCCAAGTGTATGAGAGCCGAGAAGCTAGCAAAAAGCCGCCATCCGGGGTGGTAAGACCTCCGCTTATAGCGGGTGGTGTTGTAGAGTTTGGCGAATTAAGCAAAACAATTCCTAAGAAATTGTGTTACCCACGCTTGGGCATAGATCAAGCGCTCATACCGAGTTGCATATTACTATGTGTTCAACATGACCGAAGTTTGGGGGGCTATTTAGAGGGGGTTTAGATGCATGGGTGCCGTGTTCAATGCGCGAGGTTTAGTTTGCGGGTGTGTGAATGGAGCACGGAAGTTCACGCCGCGGGCATGGGTGGTGTTTTGTGAAAGCAAGCGAGCAAAGACGCACGTGAGGCACATTTGGATGAACTTGGCCGTCATGGACGCATCACGTTGACGATGGTGTTAGGGATGCTTGGGTATGTGCTCGTGCCAACACTACCCGCCCCACGCGTGGCACGCGTCGGAAATTAGCCCCGGAAGCTAGTAGGAATAAAAGGCTTTACACATATATCGAGAAACCTCGCACAACTCGCGTCATGAGGTGAACCGAATTCGATGTGTGTTGCTTGGCGTTGCGGGTCAACTTTGGCGAAATAATTTGTAAATAAAAGACCCTAAAAACCTCTTTGTGGATGATTGTCCTATGTATTAGGCATGCTTGGCGCGCATGTAAAAAACGCGCCCAACGGCACCTATTATTGAACTTTTTTGACCTTATATAAGCAAGTTATGATCGTTTGAACATTGTGTCCGAAAGCGGCTTGCCCTAATTTTGCGCGACAATGAGCATCAACGTTCAAATTGCGGCGTTGTGCGCCCGTTTCTCTTTTCGTTTGATTTGCACGGCGGAAACTTGAAAGAGCGTGCCGCACGGGTGCGGGCGCGATAACCCCAAGTACATAGTCCGGTAAAGCTCGACTTCGCCCATCATTGCTCTCGGCACATTCCATTTTGGTTGCCAAAGCAATGCCTAGGATTTCAAGAGATTTGTCAATGAAATTGACGCATGGGTATATTTTCTACACGCGAAGTTGCGAAATCTTGTCCGGATTCTCGTACAAGAGTGTTGGACGTTTTCAATATTCCCGTGTAGCGGCGGGAGACCGCAAAACTTGGCGAAATTGAGCGGGAACTCGTCAAGGCTTTGATCCCCGCAACCGAGACCGCCAACCGTGTATTGCGTTGTTTTTCACTTCCGTCGACCATATTGCTCACGTCGGTTGCCGTTGTATCGTAGTATGGCACCTTCTCCATGTGTATTCGCAAAGCGTTGGCGCCTCGTTCTCGAAGCCGAACGACTTGGCAACACTCGTAAGGCCGCGCATGAGTGTATAGCAACCGTGAGGGTTGTCGACAAGTGGTGCCGGCGCGCTAAGGCTACCGGGAGAGTGGACGACACGCCTAGGGCGGGCATGCCCCGAGCACCCTTGGCATCCCAAGAAACCGCCCTCCTTTTGATGGAGGGCGCAAGGCACGGCGATTAATTCCCCCTACTTGCCAAGATAATACACGACACGCTAAGAGTGACAATGAGTGTTGAGACGGTCCGCCGGGACGTTAACGAGTACTTAGCGCGCCCGATGAGGCCGAGGAAACGTCTTTTAATCACAATCAAGCTAGCACATGCGAGCACGGGTATGGTTTGCCAAACAATGGATGCGAAAGTCATGACATATTGTGGTTGTAACAAAGAGTAAGTACTTTTGAGTGAATGATTATGGGCCCGGGAACAAGGAGTGGGTGTTGTTCGAGGATGAACCGCCAACCAAGTTATCCGAACACGACAATTTCAAAGTGCCGCGCATGATGGTGTTAGCAAGTATGGCAAGACACCTTTGTTTGTGCAAATGGGAATTAGCGGCATTAAGGCAAAGAGCAAGCGCGTAAATGACGAGGTGATTCTCATCTTGTTGCGTGAGGACTTGATACCCGCGTGTGAGGCTTAGATTACAAAAAGGGCCTTGGCCGTGGCGCAACATCCGTGCGGTTTTAAGCAACATGACGCTAAAGCTCATGCGAGCAAGAAGGTTAGGAATTGGCTTTCGTATCAATGCGGCTTTCAAGTAATGGAATGCCTTGCCAAAAGCCTTCACATTAGTTTGATAGAATACATGTGGAGCATCATGTCGAGTAGATTAAAAGGAAGTCAGACTTGTCCCCTCGCAATTTTGAGGCGGCTATGAAACACGAGTGGGGAACAATTCCTAACTATGCCCATTACGCCGTGTTCAACTCGAACGGATAAGGAAGTACATAGCAAACGATGGAGGAACAACCCACTATTTGGGTAGACTAAGGATTTCGGGTAGGTTGGCATGCAAATCAACCCAAATTTTATTATTCGAGTTTTATCCAACGCATCTCCGCGAAAGTCCGGATATGCATTATGTTTAACATGGGTCATTCAACAACACTCTCCCCTTTCACCACGTCAAGCACGACGATGCCCGAGTACCACCCAAGTGTATGAGAGCCGAGAAGCTAGCAAAAAGCCGCCATCCGGGGTGGTAAGACCTCCGCTTATAGCGGGTGGTGTTGTAGAGTTTGGCGAATTAAGCAAAACAATTCCTAAGAAATTGTGTTACCCACGCTTGGGCATAGATCAAGCGCTCATACCGAGTTGCATATTACTATGTGTTCAACATGACCGAAGTTTGGGGGGCTATTTAGAGGGGGTTTAGATGCATGGGTGCCGTGTTCAATGCGCGAGGTTTAGTTTGCGGGTGTGTGAATGGAGCACGGAAGTTCACGCCGCGGGCATGGGTGGTGTTTTGTGAAAGCAAGCGAGCAAAGACGCACGTGAGGCACATTTGGATGAACTTGGCCGTCATGGACGCATCACGTTGACGATGGTGTTAGGGATGCTTGGGTATGTGCTCGTGCCAACACTACCCGCCCCACGCGTGGCACGCGTCGGAAATTAGCCCCGGAAGCTAGTAGGAATAAAAGGCTTTACACATATATCGAGAAACCTCGCACAACTCGCGTCATGAGGTGAACCGAATTCGATGTGTGTTGCTTGGCGTTGCGGGTCAACTTTGGCGAAATAATTTGTAAATAAAAGACCCTAAAAACCTCTTTGTGGATGATTGTCCTATGTATTAGGCATGCTTGGCGCGCATGTAAAAAACGCGCCCAACGGCACCTATTATTGAACTTTTTTGACCTTATATAAGCAAGTTATGATCGTTTGAACATTGTGTCCGAAAGCGGCTTGCCCTAATTTTGCGCGACAATGAGCATCAACGTTCAAATTGCGGCGTTGTGCGCCCGTTTCTCTTTTCGTTTGATTTGCACGGCGGAAACTTGAAAGAGCGTGCCGCACGGGTGCGGGCGCGATAACCCCAAGTACATAGTCCGGTAAAGCTCGACTTCGCCCATCATTGCTCTCGGCACATTCCATTTTGGTTGCCAAAGCAATGCCTAGGATTTCAAGAGATTTGTCAATGAAATTGACGCATGGGTATATTTTCTACACGCGAAGTTGCGAAATCTTGTCCGGATTCTCGTACAAGAGTGTTGGACGTTTTCAATATTCCCGTGTAGCGGCGGGAGACCGCAAAACTTGGCGAAATTGAGCGGGAACTCGTCAAGGCTTTGATCCCCGCAACCGAGACCGCCAACCGTGTATTGCGTTGTTTTTCACTTCCGTCGACCATATTGCTCACGTCGGTTGCCGTTGTATCGTAGTATGGCACCTTCTCCATGTGTATTCGCAAAGCGTTGGCGCCTCGTTCTCGAAGCCGAACGACTTGGCAACACTCGTAAGGCCGCGCATGAGTGTATAGCAACCGTGAGGGTTGTCGACAAGTGGTGCCGGCGCGCTAAGGCTACCGGGAGAGTGGACGACACGCCTAGGGCGGGCATGCCCCGAGCACCCTTGGCATCCCAAGAAACCGCCCTCCTTTTGATGGAGGGCGCAAGGCACGGCGATTAATTCCCCCTACTTGCCAAGATAATACACGACACGCTAAGAGTGACAATGAGTGTTGAGACGGTCCGCCGGGACGTTAACGAGTACTTAGCGCGCCCGATGAGGCCGAGGAAACGTCTTTTAATCACAATCAAGCTAGCACATGCGAGCACGGGTATGGTTTGCCAAACAATGGATGCGAAAGTCATGACATATTGTGGTTGTAACAAAGAGTAAGTACTTTTGAGTGAATGATTATGGGCCCGGGAACAAGGAGTGGGTGTTGTTCGAGGATGAACCGCCAACCAAGTTATCCGAACACGACAATTTCAAAGTGCCGCGCATGATGGTGTTAGCAAGTATGGCAAGACACCTTTGTTTGTGCAAATGGGAATTAGCGGCATTAAGGCAAAGAGCAAGCGCGTAAATGACGAGGTGATTCTCATCTTGTTGCGTGAGGACTTGATACCCGCGTGTGAGGCTTAGATTACAAAAAGGGCCTTGGCCGTGGCGCAACATCCGTGCGGTTTTAAGCAACATGACGCTAAAGCTCATGCGAGCAAGAAGGTTAGGAGATTGGCTTTCGTATCAATGCGGCTTTCAAGTAATGGAATGCCTTGCCAAAAGCCTTCACATTAGTTTGATAGAATACATGTGGAGCATCATGTCGAGTAGATTAAAAGGAAGTCAGACTTGTCCCCTCGCAATTTTGAGGCGGCTATGAAACACGAGTGGGGAACAATTCCTAACTATGCCCATTACGCCGTGTTCAACTCGAACGGATAAGGAAGTACATAGCAAACGATGGAGGAACAACCCACTATTTGGGTAGACTAAGGATTTCGGGTAGGTTGGCATGCAAATCAACCCAAATTTTATTATTCGAGTTTTATCCAACGCATCTCCGCGAAAGTCCGGATATGCATTATGTTTAACATGGGTCATTCAACAACACTCTCCCCTTTCACCACGTCAAGCACGACGATGCCCGAGTACCACCCAAGTGTATGAGAGCCGAGAAGCTAGCAAAAAGCCGCCATCCGGGGTGGTAAGACCTCCGCTTATAGCGGGTGGTGTTGTAGAGTTTGGCGAATTAAGCAAAACAATTCCTAAGAAATTGTGTTACCCACGCTTGGGCATAGATCAAGCGCTCATACCGAGTTGCATATTACTATGTGTTCAACATGACCGAAGTTTGGGGGGCTATTTAGAGGGGGTTTAGATGCATGGGTGCCGTGTTCAATGCGCGAGGTTTAGTTTGCGGGTGTGTGAATGGAGCACGGAAGTTCACGCCGCGGGCATGGGTGGTGTTTTGTGAAAGCAAGCGAGCAAAGACGCACGTGAGGCACATTTGGATGAACTTGGCCGTCATGGACGCATCACGTTGACGATGGTGTTAGGGATGCTTGGGTATGTGCTCGTGCCAACACTACCCGCCCCACGCGTGGCACGCGTCGGAAATTAGCCCCGGAAGCTAGTAGGAATAAAAGGCTTTACACATATATCGAGAAACCTCGCACAACTCGCGTCATGAGGTGAACCGAATTCGATGTGTGTTGCTTGGCGTTGCGGGTCAACTTTGGCGAAATAATTTGTAAATAAAAGACCCTAAAAACCTCTTTGTGGATGATTGTCCTATGTATTAGGCATGCTTGGCGCGCATGTAAAAAACGCGCCCAACGGCACCTATTATTGAACTTTTTTGACCTTATATAAGCAAGTTATGATCGTTTGAACATTGTGTCCGAAAGCGGCTTGCCCTAATTTTGCGCGACAATGAGCATCAACGTTCAAATTGCGGCGTTGTGCGCCCGTTTCTCTTTTCGTTTGATTTGCACGGCGGAAACTTGAAAGAGCGTGCCGCACGGGTGCGGGCGCGATAACCCCAAGTACATAGTCCGGTAAAGCTCGACTTCGCCCATCATTGCTCTCGGCACATTCCATTTTGGTTGCCAAAGCAATGCCTAGGATTTCAAGAGATTTGTCAATGAAATTGACGCATGGGTATATTTTCTACACGCGAAGTTGCGAAATCTTGTCCGGATTCTCGTACAAGAGTGTTGGACGTTTTCAATATTCCCGTGTAGCGGCGGGAGACCGCAAAACTTGGCGAAATTGAGCGGGAACTCGTCAAGGCTTTGATCCCCGCAACCGAGACCGCCAACCGTGTATTGCGTTGTTTTTCACTTCCGTCGACCATATTGCTCACGTCGGTTGCCGTTGTATCGTAGTATGGCACCTTCTCCATGTGTATTCGCAAAGCGTTGGCGCCTCGTTCTCGAAGCCGAACGACTTGGCAACACTCGTAAGGCCGCGCATGAGTGTATAGCAACCGTGAGGGTTGTCGACAAGTGGTGCCGGCGCGCTAAGGCTACCGGGAGAGTGGACGACACGCCTAGGGCGGGCATGCCCCGAGCACCCTTGGCATCCCAAGAAACCGCCCTCCTTTTGATGGAGGGCGCAAGGCACGGCGATTAATTCCCCCTACTTGCCAAGATAATACACGACACGCTAAGAGTGACAATGAGTGTTGAGACGGTCCGCCGGGACGTTAACGAGTACTTAGCGCGCCCGATGAGGCCGAGGAAACGTCTTTTAATCACAATCAAGCTAGCACATGCGAGCACGGGTATGGTTTGCCAAACAATGGATGCGAAAGTCATGACATATTGTGGTTGTGACAAAGAGTAAGTACTTTTGAGTGAATGATTATGGGCCCGGGAACAAGGAGTGGGTGTTGTTCGAGGATGAACCGCCAACCAAGTTATCCGAACACGACAATTTCAAAGTGCCGCGCATGATGGTGTTAGCAAGTATGGCAAGACACCTTTGTTTGTGCAAATGGGAATTAGCGGCATTAAGGCAAAGAGCAAGCGCGTAAATGACGAGGTGATTCTCATCTTGTTGCGTGAGGCACTTGATACCCGCGTGTGAGGCTTAGATTACAAAAAAGGCCTTGGCCGTGGCGCAACATCCGTGCGGTTTTAAGCAACATGACGCTAAAGCTCATGCGAGCAAGTAGGTTAGGAATTGGCTTTCGTATCAATGCGGCTTTCAAGTAATGGAATGCCTTGCCAAAAGCCTTCACATTAGTTTGATAGAATACATGTGGAGCATCATGTCGAGTAGATTCAACTTCGGCGGAATAATTTGTAAATAAAAAACACCCTAGAAAACTATTTGTGGATGATTGTCCTATGTATTAGGCATGCTTGACGCGCATGTAAAAAACGCGCCTTACGGCACCTATTCTTGAACTTATTTAACCTTATATAAGCAAGTTATGATCGTTTGAGCATTGTGGCCGAAAGCGGCTTGCCCTAAATTTGCGCGACAATGAGCATCAACGTTCAAATTGCGGCGTTGTGCGCCCGTTTATCTCTTCGTTTGATTTGCACGGCGGAAACTTGAAAGAGCGTGCCGCACGGGTACGGGCGCGATAACCCCAAGTACATAGTGCGGTAAAGCTCGACTTCGCCATCGTTGCTCTCGGCACATTCCATTTTGGTTGCCAAAGCAATGCCTAGGATTTCAAGATATTTGTCAATGAAATTGACGCATGGGTATATTTTCTACTCGCGAGGTTGCGAAATCTTGTCCGGATTCTCGTACAAGGGTGTCGGACGTTTTCAATATTCCCGTGTAGCGGCGGGAAACCGCAAAACTTGGCGAAATTGAGCGGGAACTCGTCAAGGCTTTGATCCCCGCAACGGAGACCGCCAGCCGTGTATTGCGTTGTTTTTCAATTCCGTCGACCATATTGCTCACGTCGGTTGCCGTTGTCTCGTAGTATGGCACCTTCTCCATGTGTATTCGCAAAGCGTTGGCGCCACGTTCTCGAAGCCGAACGACTTGGCAACACTCGTAAGGCCGCGCATGAGTGTATAGCAACCGTGAGGGTTGTCGACAAGTGGTGCCGGCGCGCTAAGGCTACCGGGAGAGTGGACGACACGCCTAGGGCGGGCATGCCTCGAGCGCCCTTGGCATCCCAAGAAACCGCCCTCCTTCTGATGGAGAGCGCAAAGCACGGCGATTAATTCCCCCAACTTTTCAAGATAATACACGACATGCTAAGAGTGACAATGAGTGTTGAGACGGTCCGCCGGGACGTTAACGAGTACTTAGCGCGCCCGACGAGGCCGAGGAAACGTCTTTTAATCACAACCAAAATAACACATGCGAGCACGGGTATGGTTTGCCAAACAATGCATGCGGAAGTCATGGCATATTGTGGATGTGACAAAGAGTAAGTACTTTTGAGTGAATGATTATGGGCCCAAGAACAAGGAGTGGGTGTTGTTCGAGGATGAACCGCCAACCAAGTTATCCGAACACGACAATTTCAAAGTGCACGCGCATGATGGTGTTAGCAAGTATGGCAAGACACCTTTGTTTGTGCAAATGGGAATTAGCGGCATTTAGGCAAAGAGCAAGCGCGTAAATGACGAGGTGATTCTCATCTTGTTGCGTGAGCATTTGATACCCGCGTGTGAGGCTTAGATGACAAAAAGGGCCTTAGCCGTGGCGCAACATCCGTGCGGTTTTAAGCAACATGAGGCTAAAGCTCATGCGAGCAAGAAGGTAAGGAATTGGCTCTCGTATCAATGCGGCTTTCAAGTAATGCAATGCCTTGCCAAAAGCCCTCACGTTAGTTTGATAGAATACATGTGGAGCATCATGTCGAGTAGATTAAAGAGAAAGTTAGACTTGTCCCCTCGCAAATTTGAGGCGGCTATAAAACACGAGTGGGGAACAATTCCTAACTATGCCCATTGCGCCGTGTTCAACTCGAACGAAATAAGGAAGTACATATATGTACGTTTGCTATATATAGCATCCATCGTTTGCTATATATAGCAAACGATGGAGGAACAACCCACTATTTGGGTAGACTTAGGATTTCGGGTAGGTTGGCATGCAAATCAACCCAAATTTTATTATTCGAGTTTTATCCAACGCATCTCCGCGAAAGTCCGGATATGCATTATGTTTAACATGGGTCATTCAACAACACTCTCCCCTTTCACCACGTCAAGCACGACGATGCCCGAGTACCACCCAATTGTATGAGAGCCGAGAAGCTAGCAAAAAGCCGCCATCCGGGGTGGTTAGACCTTTGCTTATAGCGGGTGGTGTCGTAGAGTTTGGCGAATTAAGCAAAACAATTCCTAAGAAATTGTGTTAGCCATGCTTGGGCATAGATCAAGCGCTCATACCGAGTTGCATATTACTATGTGTTCAACATAACCTAAGTTTGGGGGGCTATTTAGAGGGGTTTAGATGCATGGGTGCCGTGTTCAATGCGCGAGGTTTAGTTTGCGGGTGTGTGAATGGAGCACGGAAGCTCACGCCGCGGGCATGGGTGGTGTTTTGTGAAAGCAAGCGAGCAAAGACGCACGTGAGGCACATTTGGATGAACTTTGCACCGTTTAAATATGCGAGGGCGATTGGGTTAGGGGACGGGCGAGGTCCAACTTGGCCGTCATGGACGCATCACGTTGACGATGGTGTTTGGGATGCTTGGGTATGTGCTCGTGCCAACACTACCCGCCCCACGCGTGGCACGCGTCGGAAATTAGCCCCGGAAGCTAGTAGGAATAAAAGGCTTTAAACATATATCGAGAAACCCCGCACAACTCGCGTCATGAGGTGAACCGAATTCGATGTGTGTTGCTTGGCGTTGCGGCTCAACTTCGGCGGAATAATTTGTAAATAAACAAACCCTAAAAAACTATTTGTGGATGATTGTCCTATGTATTAGGCATGCTTGACGCGCATGTAAAAAACGCGCCTTACGGCACCTATTCTTGAACTTATTTAACCTTATATAAGCAAGTTATGATCGTTTGAGCATTGTGGCCGAAAGCGGATTGCCCTAAATTTGCGCGACAATGAGCATCAACGTTCAAATTGCGGCGTTGTGCGCCCGTTTATCTCTTCGTTTGATTTGCACGGCGGAAACTTGAAAGAGCGTGCCGCACGGGTACGGGCGCGATAACCCCAAGTACATAGTGCGGTAAAGCTCGACTTCGCCCATCGTTGCTCTCGGCACATTCCATTTTGGTTGCCAAAGCAATGCCTAGGACTTCAAGATATTTGTCAATGAAATTGACGCATGGGTATATTTTCTACTCGCGAGGTTGCGAAATCTTGTCCGGATTCTCGTACAAGGGTGTCGGACGTTTTCAATATTCCCGTGTAGCGGCGGGAAACCGCAAAACTTGGCGAAATTGAGCGGGAACTCGTCAAGGCTTTGATCCCCGCAACGGAGACCGCCAGCCGTGTATTGCGTTGTTTTTCAATTCCGTCGACCATATTGCTGACGTCGGTTGCCGTTGTCTCGTAGTATGGCACCTTCTCCATGTGTATTCGCAAAGCGTTGGCGCCACGTTCTCGAAGCCGAACGACTTGGCAACACTCGTAAGGCCGCGCATGAGTGTATAGCAACCGTGAGGGTTGTCGACAAGTGGTGCCGGCGCGCTAAGGCTACCGGGAGAGTGGACGACACGCCTAGGGCGGGCATGCCTCGAGCGCCCTTGGCATCCCAAGAAACCGCCCTCCTTCTGATGGAGAGCGCAAAGCACGGCGATTAATTCCCCCAACTTTTCAAGATAATACACGACATGCTAAGAGTGACAATGAGTGTTGAGACGGTCCGCCGGGACGTTAACGAGTACTTAGCGCGCCCGACGAGGCCGAGGAAACGTCTTTTAATCACAACCAAAATAACACATGCGAGCACGGGTATGGTTTGCCAAACAATGCATGCGGAAGTCATGGCATATTGTGGATGTGACAAAGAGTAAGTACTTTTGAGTGAATGATTATGGGCCCAAGAACAAGGAGTGGGTGTTGTTCGAGGATGAACCGCCAACCAAGTTATCCGAACACGACAATTTCAAAGTGCACGCGCATGATGGTGTTAGCAAGTATGGCAAGACACCTTTGTTTGTGCAAATGGGAATTAGCGGCATTTAGGCAAAGAGCAAGCGCGTAAATGACGAGGTGATTCTCATCTTGTTGCGTGAGCATTTGATACCCGCGTGTGAGGCTTAGATGACAAAAAGGGCCTTAGCCGTGGCGCAACATCCGTGCGGTTTTAAGCAACATGAGGCTAAAGCTCATGCGAGCAAGAAGGTAAGGAATTGGCTCTCGTATCAATGCGGCTTTCAAGTAATGCAATGCCTTGCCAAAAGCCCTCACGTTAGTTTGATAGAATACATGTGGAGCATCATGTCGAGTAGATTAAAGAGAAAGTTAGACTTGTCCCCTCGCAATTTTGAGGCGGCTATAAAACACGAGTGGGGAACAATTCCTAACTATGCCCATTGCGCCGTGTTCAACTCGAACGAAATAAGGAAGTACATATATGTACGTTTGCTATATATAGCATCCATCGTTTGCTATATATAGCAAACGATGGAGGAACAACCCACTATTTGGGTAGACTTAGGATTTCGGGTAGGTTGGCATGCAAATCAACCCAAATTTTATTATTCGAGTTTTATCCAACGCATCTCCGCGAAAGTCCGGATATGCATTATGTTTAACATGGGTCATTCAACAACACTCTCCCCTTTCACCACGTCAAGCACGACGATGCCCGAGTACCACCCAATTGTATGAGAGCCGAGAAGCTAGCAAAAAGCCGCCATCCGGGGTGGTTAGACCTCTGCTTATAGCGGGTGGTGTCGTAGAGTTTGGCGAATTAAGCAAAACAATTCCTAAGAAATTGTGTTAGCCATGCTTGGGCATAGATCAAGCGCTCATACCGAGTTGCATATTACTATGTGTTCAACATAACCTAAGTTTGGGGGGCTATTTAGAGGGGTTTAGATGCATGGGTGCCGTGTTCAATGCGCGAGGTTTAGTTTGCGGGTGTGTGAATGGAGCACGGAAGCTCACGCCGCGGGCATGGGTGGTGTTTTGTGAAAGCAAGCGAGCAAAGACGCACGTGAGGCACATTTGGATGAACTTTGCACCGTTTAAATATGCGAGGGCGATTGGGTTAGGGGACGGGCGAGGTCCAACTTGGCCGTCATGGACGCATCACGTTGACGATGGTGTTTGGGATGCTTGGGTATGTGCTCGTGCCAACACTACCCGCCCCACGCGTGGCACGCGTCGGAAATTAGCCCCGGAAGCTAGTAGGAATAAAAGGCTTTAAACATATATCGAGAAACCCCGCACAACTCGCGTCATGAGGTGAACCGAATTCGATGTGTGTTGCTTGGCGTTGCGGCTCAACTTCGGCGGAATAATTTGTAAATAAACAAACCCTAAAAAACTATTTGTGGATGATTGTCCTATGTATTAGGCATGCTTGACGCGCATGTAAAAAACGCGCCTTACGGCACCTATTCTTGAACTTATTTAACCTTATATAAGCAAGTTATGATCGTTTGAGCATTGTGGCCGAAAGCGGATTGCCCTAAATTTGCGCGACAATGAGCATCAACGTTCAAATTGCGGCGTTGTGCGCCCGTTTATCTCTTCGTTTGATTTGCACGGCGGAAACTTGAAAGAGCGTGCCGCACGGGTACGGGCGCGATAACCCCAAGTACATAGTGCGGTAAAGCTCGACTTCGCCCATCGTTGCTCTCGGCACATTCCATTTTGGTTGCCAAAGCAATGCCTAGGACTTCAAGATATTTGTCAATGAAATTGACGCATGGGTATATTTTCTACTCGCGAGGTTGCGAAATCTTGTCCGGATTCTCGTACAAGGGTGTCGGACGTTTTCAATATTCCCGTGTAGCGGCGGGAAACCGCAAAACTTGGCGAAATTGAGCGGGAACTCGTCAAGGCTTTGATCCCCGCAACGGAGACCGCCAGCCGTGTATTGCGTTGTTTTTCAATTCCGTCGACCATATTGCTGACGTCGGTTGCCGTTGTCTCGTAGTATGGCACCTTCTCCATGTGTATTCGCAAAGCGTTGGCGCCACGTTCTCGAAGCCGAACGACTTGGCAACACTCGTAAGGCCGCGCATGAGTGTATAGCAACCGTGAGGGTTGTCGACAAGTGGTGCCGGCGCGCTAAGGCTACCGGGAGAGTGGACGACACGCCTAGGGCGGGCATGCCTCGAGCGCCCTTGGCATCCCAAGAAACCGCCCTCCTTCTGATGGAGAGCGCAAAGCACGGCGATTAATTCCCCCAACTTTTCAAGATAATACACGACATGCTAAGAGTGACAATGAGTGTTGAGACGGTCCGCCGGGACGTTAACGAGTACTTAGCGCGCCCGACGAGGCCGAGGAAACGTCTTTTAATCACAACCAAAATAACACATGCGAGCACGGGTATGGTTTGCCAAACAATGCATGCGGAAGTCATGGCATATTGTGGATGTGACAAAGAGTAAGTACTTTTGAGTGAATGATTATGGGCCCAAGAACAAGGAGTGGGTGTTGTTCGAGGATGAACCGCCAACCAAGTTATCCGAACACGACAATTTCAAAGTGCACGCGCATGATGGTGTTAGCAAGTATGGCAAGACACCTTTGTTTGTGCAAATGGGAATTAGCGGCATTTAGGCAAAGAGCAAGCGCGTAAATGACGAGGTGATTCTCATCTTGTTGCGTGAGCATTTGATACCCGCGTGTGAGGCTTAGATGACAAAAAGGGCCTTAGCCGTGGCGCAACATCCGTGCGGTTTTAAGCAACATGAGGCTAAAGCTCATGCGAGCAAGAAGGTAAGGAATTGGCTCTCGTATCAATGCGGCTTTCAAGTAATGCAATGCCTTGCCAAAAGCCCTCACGTTAGTTTGATAGAATACATGTGGAGCATCATGTCGAGTAGATTAAAGAGAAAGTTAGACTTGTCCCCTCGCAAATTTGAGGCGGCTATAAAACACGAGTGGGGAACAATTCCTAACTATGCCCATTGCGCCGTGTTCAACTCGAACGAAATAAGGAAGTACATATATGTACGTTTGCTATATATAGCATCCATCGTTTGCTATATATAGCAAACGATGGAGGAACAACCCACTATTTGGGTAGACTTAGGATTTCGGGTAGGTTGGCATGCAAATCAACCCAAATTTTATTATTCGAGTTTTATCCAACGCATCTCCGCGAAAGTCCGGATATGCATTATGTTTAACATGGGTCATTCAACAACACTCTCCCCTTTCACCACGTCAAGCACGACGATGCCCGAGTACCACCCAATTGTATGAGAGCCGAGAAGCTAGCAAAAAGCCGCCATCCGGGGTGGTTAGACCTTTGCTTATAGCGGGTGGTGTCGTAGAGTTTGGCGAATTAAGCAAAACAATTCCTAAGAAATTGTGTTAGCCATGCTTGGGCATAGATCAAGCGCTCATACCGAGTTGCATATTACTATGTGTTCAACATAACCTAAGTTTGGGGGGCTATTTAGAGGGGTTTAGATGCATGGGTGCCGTGTTCAATGCGCGAGGTTTAGTTTGCGGGTGTGTGAATGGAGCACGGAAGCTCACGCCGCGGGCATGGGTGGTGTTTTGTGAAAGCAAGCGAGCAAAGACGCACGTGAGGCACATTTGGATGAACTTTGCACCGTTTAAATATGCGAGGGCGATTGGGTTAGGGGACGGGCGAGGTCCAACTTGGCCGTCATGGACGCATCACGTTGACGATGGTGTTTGGGATGCTTGGGTATGTGCTCGTGCCAACACTACCCGCCCCACGCGTGGCACGCGTCGGAAATTAGCCCCGGAAGCTAGTAGGAATAAAAGGCTTTAAACATATATCGAGAAACCCCGCACAACTCGCGTCATGAGGTGAACCGAATTCGATGTGTGTTGCTTGGCGTTGCGGCTCAACTTCGGCGGAATAATTTGTAAATAAACAAACCCTAAAAAACTATTTGTGGATGATTGTCCTATGTATTAGGCATGCTTGACGCGCATGTAAAAAACGCGCCTTACGGCACCTATTCTTGAACTTATTTAACCTTATATAAGCAAGTTATGATCGTTTGAGCATTGTGGCCGAAAGCGGATTGCCCTAAATTTGCGCGACAATGAGCATCAACGTTCAAATTGCGGCGTTGTGCGCCCGTTTATCTCTTCGTTTGATTTGCACGGCGGAAACTTGAAAGAGCGTGCCGCACGGGTACGGGCGCGATAACCCCAAGTACATAGTGCGGTAAAGCTCGACTTCGCCCATCGTTGCTCTCGGCACATTCCATTTTGGTTGCCAAAGCAATGCCTAGGACTTCAAGATATTTGTCAATGAAATTGACGCATGGGTATATTTTCTACTCGCGAGGTTGCGAAATCTTGTCCGGATTCTCGTACAAGGGTGTCGGACGTTTTCAATATTCCCGTGTAGCGGCGGGAAACCGCAAAACTTGGCGAAATTGAGCGGGAACTCGTCAAGGCTTTGATCCCCGCAACGGAGACCGCCAGCCGTGTATTGCGTTGTTTTTCAATTCCGTCGACCATATTGCTCACGTCGGTTGCCGTTGTCTCGTAGTATGGCACCTTCTCCATGTGTATTCGCAAAGCGTTGGCGCCACGTTCTCGAAGCCGAACGACTTGGCAACACTCGTAAGGCCGCGCATGAGTGTATAGCAACCGTGAGGGTTGTCGACAAGTGGTGCCGGCGCGCTAAGGCTACCGGGAGAGTGGACGACACGCCTAGGGCGGGCATGCCTCGAGCGCCCTTGGCATCCCAAGAAACCGCCCTCCTTCTGATGGAGAGCGCAAAGCACGGCGATTAATTCCCCCAACTTTTCAAGATAATACACGACATGCTAAGAGTGACAATGAGTGTTGAGACGGTCCGCCGGGACGTTAACGAGTACTTAGCGCGCCCGACGAGGCCGAGGAAACGTCTTTTAATCACAACCAAAATAACACATGCGAGCACGGGTATGGTTTGCCAAACAATGCATGCGGAAGTCATGGCATATTGTGGATGTGACAAAGAGTAAGTACTTTTGAGTGAATGATTATGGGCCCAAGAACAAGGAGTGGGTGTTGTTCGAGGATGAACCGCCAACCAAGTTATCCGAACACGACAATTTCAAAGTGCACGCGCATGATGGTGTTAGCAAGTATGGCAAGACACCTTTGTTTGTGCAAATGGGAATTAGCGGCATTTAGGCAAAGAGCAAGCGCGTAAATGACGAGGTGATTCTCATCTTGTTGCGTGAGCATTTGATACCCGCGTGTGAGGCTTAGATGACAAAAAGGGCCTTAGCCGTGGCGCAACATCCGTGCGGTTTTAAGCAACATGAGGCTAAAGCTCATGCGAGCAAGAAGGTAAGGAATTGGCTCTCGTATCAATGCGGCTTTCAAGTAATGCAATGCCTTGCCAAAAGCCCTCACGTTAGTTTGATAGAATACATGTGGAGCATCATGTCGAGTAGATTAAAGAGAAAGTTAGACTTGTCCCCTCGCAAATTTGAGGCGGCTATAAAACACGAGTGGGGAACAATTCCTAACTATGCCCATTGCGCCGTGTTCAACTCGAACGAAATAAGGAAGTACATATATGTACGTTTGCTATATATAGCATCCATCGTTTGCTATATATAGCAAACGATGGAGGAACAACCCACTATTTGGGTAGACTTAGGATTTCGGGTAGGTTGGCATGCAAATCAACCCAAATTTTATTATTCGAGTTTTATCCAACGCATCTCCGCGAAAGTCCGGATATGCATTATGTTTAACATGGGTCATTCAACAACACTCTCCCCTTTCACCACGTCAAGCACGACGATGCCCGAGTACCACCCAATTGTATGAGAGCCGAGAAGCTAGCAAAAAGCCGCCATCCGGGGTGGTTAGACCTTTGCTTATAGCGGGTGGTGTCGTAGAGTTTGGCGAATTAAGCAAAACAATTCCTAAGAAATTGTGTTAGCCATGCTTGGGCATAGATCAAGCGCTCATACCGAGTTGCATATTACTATGTGTTCAACATAACCTAAGTTTGGGGGGCTATTTAGAGGGGTTTAGATGCATGGGTGCCGTGTTCAATGCGCGAGGTTTAGTTTGCGGGTGTGTGAATGGAGCACGGAAGCTCACGCCGCGGGCATGGGTGGTGTTTTGTGAAAGCAAGCGAGCAAAGACGCACGTGAGGCACATTTGGATGAACTTTGCACCGTTTAAATATGCGAGGGCGATTGGGTTAGGGGACGGGCGAGGTCCAACTTGGCCGTCATGGACGCATCACGTTGACGATGGTGTTTGGGATGCTTGGGTATGTGCTCGTGCCAACACTACCCGCCCCACGCGTGGCACGCGTCGGAAATTAGCCCCGGAAGCTAGTAGGAATAAAAGGCTTTAAACATATATCGAGAAACCCCGCACAACTCGCGTCATGAGGTGAACCGAATTCGATGTGTGTTGCTTGGCGTTGCGGCTCAACTTCGGCGGAATAATTTGTAAATAAACAAACCCTAAAAAACTATTTGTGGATGATTGTCCTATGTATTAGGCATGCTTGACGCGCATGTAAAAAACGCGCCTTACGGCACCTATTCTTGAACTTATTTAACCTTATATAAGCAAGTTATGATCGTTTGAGCATTGTGGCCGAAAGCGGATTGCCCTAAATTTGCGCGACAATGAGCATCAACGTTCAAATTGCGGCGTTGTGCGCCCGTTTATCTCTTCGTTTGATTTGCACGGCGGAAACTTGAAAGAGCGTGCCGCACGGGTACGGGCGCGATAACCCCAAGTACATAGTGCGGTAAAGCTCGACTTCGCCCATCGTTGCTCTCGGCACATTCCATTTTGGTTGCCAAAGCAATGCCTAGGACTTCAAGATATTTGTCAATGAAATTGACGCATGGGTATATTTTCTACTCGCGAGGTTGCGAAATCTTGTCCGGATTCTCGTACAAGGGTGTCGGACGTTTTCAATATTCCCGTGTAGCGGCGGGAAACCGCAAAACTTGGCGAAATTGAGCGGGAACTCGTCAAGGCTTTGATCCCCGCAACGGAGACCGCCAGCCGTGTATTGCGTTGTTTTTCAATTCCGTCGACCATATTGCTCACGTCGGTTGCCGTTGTCTCGTAGTATGGCACCTTCTCCATGTGTATTCGCAAAGCGTTGGCGCCACGTTCTCGAAGCCGAACGACTTGGCAACACTCGTAAGGCCGCGCATGAGTGTATAGCAACCGTGAGGGTTGTCGACAAGTGGTGCCGGCGCGCTAAGGCTACCGGGAGAGTGGACGACACGCCTAGGGCGGGCATGCCTCGAGCGCCCTTGGCATCCCAAGAAACCGCCCTCCTTCTGATGGAGAGCGCAAAGCACGGCGATTAATTCCCCCAACTTTTCAAGATAATACACGACATGCTAAGAGTGACAATGAGTGTTGAGACGGTCCGCCGGGACGTTAACGAGTACTTAGCGCGCCCGACGAGGCCGAGGAAACGTCTTTTAATCACAACCAAAATAACACATGCGAGCACGGGTATGGTTTGCCAAACAATGCATGCGGAAGTCATGGCATATTGTGGATGTGACAAAGAGTAAGTACTTTTGAGTGAATGATTATGGGCCCAAGAACAAGGAGTGGGTGTTGTTCGAGGATGAACCGCCAACCAAGTTATCCGAACACGACAATTTCAAAGTGCACGCGCATGATGGTGTTAGCAAGTATGGCAAGACACCTTTGTTTGTGCAAATGGGAATTAGCGGCATTTAGGCAAAGAGCAAGCGCGTAAATGACGAGGTGATTCTCATCTTGTTGCGTGAGCATTTGATACCCGCGTGTGAGGCTTAGATGACAAAAAGGGCCTTAGCCGTGGCGCAACATCCGTGCGGTTTTAAGCAACATGAGGCTAAAGCTCATGCGAGCAAGAAGGTAAGGAATTGGCTCTCGTATCAATGCGGCTTTCAAGTAATGCAATGCCTTGCCAAAAGCCCTCACGTTAGTTTGATAGAATACATGTGGAGCATCATGTCGAGTAGATTAAAGAGAAAGTTAGACTTGTCCCCTCGCAAATTTGAGGCGGCTATAAAACACGAGTGGGGAACAATTCCTAACTATGCCCCCGTGTTCAACTCCATCCCCAAACGGCTAAGGGAGTGCATAGCAAACGATGGATGATCAACTTACTATTAGGGTAAACTTAGGGTTTCGGATAGGTTGGCATGCAAATCAACACAATTCTGATAAGTTGAGTTCCATCCAACTGTTGGACGTTTTCATAATTCCCGTACAGCGGCGGGAGACCGCAAAAACTTGGCGACACCTAGCGGGAACTCGTCAAAACTTTGATCTTCGCAGCTGAGACCGCCAACCGCGCCGTTATGGACGCATCACGTTGACGGTGGTGTTTGGAATGCTGGGGTATGTGCTTTAGCCAGCCACACCCGCCCCACGCGTGGCGCGCGTCGGAAACTAGGCTCGGCGGTCAATAGGACTGATGAAGAATTGGTAAACATGTATCGACAAACCCCACTCAAATCGTCTCAGGAGGTGAGCCGACTTCGATGGGTGTTGTTGGGCACTACTGCGGCTGAGTAGTGCCGGAATAATTCGTAACTTAAATGAGTCTTTTCAAATTGCTGTGTGGAAGTTTAATCTCCGGAGTAGGCGCGTTCGACCCGCATTGAAAATACGCGTCCAACGGTACTTGTAATAAAACGTTTGACCATATGTGAGTAAGTTATGATCGCTTGAACATTGTGGCCGAAAGCGACTTGCCCTTGGGTTGTGCGCTAAGGCTAGGGATCAAGTGAATTTTGTCGATGTTGATGGTAATGATATGTTGAAACGTCGATGTTGATGGTATTGATATCTTCGATTGTCGATGTTGATGGTGTTGATAGTTTGGGATGTTGACATCGATGGCAATTTAAGCCGATATCATCTCCGATGTATCGATATTTGGGACGATATATCGATACATCGGGCTTAAGTAAATCAAAATTTTCCAATTGTTTTGATAATTGATGGCATCGATACTAGCACTACTACCATCGTGTCGATGACGATGTCGCAACCTATCACATCGATGGCACCATCAACGGGTGATGATGACACTATCGACGATGGATCAATGGCTGATCCCTAGCCTTATTGTGCGCATATCGGTGGTAAGTCTACATACGCGATTTCGTGCGTTTCCTCCATAGCGGCCTGCCCAACACCTCCTCCCCTCGTCGCCTATGCATTATTTTTGCGCGACCGTCGCATCAACGTTCATATCGCGGCGTTGTGCGCCCGTTACTCTTTTCGTCTACCAGACCCGGCGATTGTTTGAAAGAGCGTGCCGCACGGGTGCGGGCGCGATAACCCCAAGTACACATGCCCGGCAGTGTTCAAACTCGCCCCTCGCAGTTTTGGGCGCATTCCATGTTGCGCGAAAAAGCATTGCCTGGGAGTTCAGGATATTTGTCAATAATATCATCGCATGGCTACATTTTCTGCTTGCGAGGGTGCGAAATCTTGTCCGGACATTTGTGGAGGAGTGTTGGAAATTTTCGAAATTCCCGTAAAGCGGCGGGAGACCGCAAAGCTTGGCGATACCTAGCGGGAACTCGTCAAAATTTTGTTCTTCGCAGCCGAGACCGCCAACCGCGCCAACGCGCTGTCTTTTCCTTGTGTCGACCTTATTGCTCACGTCGGTTGCCGCCGTTTCGTAGTATGCCACCTTCTCCATGCGCCTCGTCCACGGAGCCGAACGACTTGGCAGCGCTCGTGAGGCCGCGCAGGAGTGTTAAGCAACCGTGAGGGTTGTCGAGAAGTGGTGCCGGCGCGCTAAAGCTACCGGGATAGTGGACAACACGCTTAGGGCGGGCATGCCCCGAGCGCCCTTGGCTTCCCTAGAAGCCACCCTCCTTTGAAGGTGGGTGTGAAGCGCGGCGATCAGTGCCCCCAACTTGCCAAGATGCTGCAGCAGAGGCAAGGAGTGACTGTGACTACTAAGGCGGTTCGCCGGTGCCGTAACAAGTACTTAGCGCGCGAGATGAGGCCGATGATGCGTGTTTCACTAACAGTCAAGCACATGCGCGCACGGCTATGCTTTGCCAAACAATGGGTACGGAAGTCATGGCACATTGTGGTTGAGAAAGATAGGAAATACTTTTGACTGTCCAATAAGGGGCCCGGGAACAAGGATGGGTGCTTTTCGAGGATGAACCGCCAACCAAGGTATCATAGCAAAACTGTTTCAAAGTGCACGCGCATGGTTGTGTTAGCAAGTATGGCAGGACACCTTTGTTTGTGACCGTGGGGAGCAGCGGCGTTAATGCAGAGAGCAAGGGCGTACACGGTGAGGAGTTTCTCACCTTGTTGCATGAGCACATGATACCCGCGTGTGAGGCTTTGATGGCAAAAGGCCCTCGGTCGAGGCGCAACATCGGTGGATTTTCCAGCAAAATAACGCTAAAGCTCATGCTTGCAAGAAGGTTGGGAATTGGCTTTCGTCACAATCCGGCTTTCGAGTGAAGCAATGGCCTTCCAACAGCCCTGCCCTTAGTTGGATTGAAAACATGTGGGGTATTGTGTCGAGAAGATTACAAAAAAGATTGGACTTGTCCCCACGCAATTTTGAGGCGGCTATACAACACGAGTGGGAAACAATTCTTTACTCTGCCCATTGCGCCGTGTTCAACTCCATCCCCAAACGGCTAAGGGAGTGCATAGCAAACGATGGATGATCAACTTACTATTAGGGTAAACTTAGGGTTTCGGATAGGTTGGCATGCAAATCAACACAATTCTGATAAGTTGAGTTCCATCCAACTGTTGGACGTTTTCATAATTCCCGTACAGCGGCGGGAGACCGCAAAAACTTGGCGACACCTAGCGGGAACTCGTCAAAACTTTGATCTTCGCAGCTGAGACCGCCAACCGCGCCGTTATGGACGCATCACGTTGACGGTGGTGTTTGGAATGCTGGGGTATGTGCTTTAGCCAGCCACACCCGCCCCACGCGTGGCGCGCGTCGGAAACTAGGCTCGGCGGTCAATAGGACTGATGAAGAATTGGTAAACATGTATCGACAAACCCCACTCAAATCGTCTCAGGAGGTGAGCCGACTTCGATGGGTGTTGTTGGGCACTACTGCGGCTGAGTAGTGCCGGAATAATTCGTAACTTAAATGAGTCTTTTCAAATTGCTGTGTGGAAGTTTAATCTCCGGAGTAGGCGCGTTCGACCCGCATTGAAAATACGCGTCCAACGGTACTTGTAATAAAACGTTTGACCATATGTGAGTAAGTTATGATCGCTTGAACATTGTGGCCGAAAGCGACTTGCCCTTGGGTTGTGCGCTAAGGCTAGGGATCAAGTGAATTTTGTCGATGTTGATGGTAATGATATGTTGAAACGTCGATGTTGATGGTATTGATATCTTCGATTGTCGATGTTGATGGTGTTGATAGTTTGGGATGTTGACATCGATGGCAATTTAAGCCGATATCATCTCCGATGTATCGATATTTGGGACGATATATCGATACATCGGGCTTAAGTAAATCAAAATTTTCCAACTGTTTTGATAATTGATGGCATCGATACTAGCACTACTACCATCGTGTCGATGACGATGTCGCAACCTATCACATCGATGGCACCATCAACGGGTGATGATGACACTATCGACGATGGATCAATGGCTGATCCCTAGCCTTATTGTGCGCATATCGGTGGTAAGTCTACATACGCGATTTCGTGCGTTTCCTCCATAGCGGCCTGCCCAACACCTCCTCCCCTCGTCGCCTATGCATTATTTTTTCGCGACCGTCGCATCAACGTTCATATCGCGGCGTTGTGCGCCCGTTACTCTTTTCGTCTACCAGACCCGGCGATTGTTTGAACGAGCGTGCCGCGCGGGTGCGGGCGCGATAACCCCAAGTACACATGCCCGGCAGTGTTCAAACTCGCCCCTCGCAGTTTTGGGCGCATTCCATGTTGCGCGAAAAAGCATTGCCTGGGAGTTCAGGATATTTGTCAATAATATCATCGCATGGCTACATTTTCTGCTTGCGAGGGTGCGAAATCTTGTCCGGACATTTGTGGAGGAGTGTTGGAAATTTTCGAAATTCCCGTAAAGCGGCGGGAGACCGCAAAGCTTGGCGATACCTAGCGGGAACTCGTCAAAATTTTGTTCTTCGCAGCCGAGACCGCCAACCGCGCCAACGCGCTGTCTTTTCCTTGTGTCGACCTTATTGCTCACGTCGGTTGCCGCCGTTTCGTAGTATGCCACCTTCTCCATGCGCCTCGTCCACGGAGCCGAACGACTTGGCAGCGCTCGTGAGGCCGCGCAGGAGTGTTAAGCAACCGTGAGGGTTGTCGAGAAGTGGTGCCGGCGCGCTAAAGCTACCGGGATAGTGGACAACACGCTTAGGGCGGGCATGCCCCGAGCGCCCTTGGCTTCCCTAGAAGCCACCCTCCTTTGAAGGTGGGTGTGAAGCGCGGCGATCAGTGCCCCCAACTTGCCAAGATGCTGCAGCAGAGGCAAGGAGTGACTGTGACTACTAAGGCGGTTCGCCGGTGCCGTAACAAGTACTTAGCGCGCGAGATGAGGCCGATGATGCGTGTTTCACTAACAGTCAAGCACATGCGCGCACGGCTATGCTTTGCCAAACAATGGGTACGGAAGTCATGGCACATTGTGGTTGTGAAAGATAGGAAATACTTTTGACTGTCCAATAAGGGGCCCGGGAACAAGGATGGGTGCTTTTCGAGGATGAACCGCCAACCAAGGTATCATAGCAAAACTGTTTCAAAGTGCACGCGCATGGTTGTGTTAGCAAGTATGGCAGGACACCTTTGTTTGTGACCGTGGGGAGCAGCGGCGTTAATGCAAAGAGCAAGGGCGTACACGGTGAGGAGTTTCTCACCTTGTTGCATGAGCACATGATACCCGCGTGTGAGGCTTTGATGGCAAAAGGCCCTCGGTCGAGGCGCAACATCGGTGGATTTTCCAGCAAAATAACGCTAAAGCTCATGCTTGCAAGAAGGTTGGGAATTGGCTTTCGTCACAATCCGGCTTTCGAGTGAAGCAATGTCCTTCCAACAGCCCTGCCCTTAGTTGGATTGAAAACATGTGGGGTATTGTGTCGAGAAGATTACAAAAAAGATTGGACTTGTCCCCACGCAATTTTGAGGCGGCTATACAACACGAGTGGGAAACAATTCTTTACTCTGCCCATTGCGCCGTGTTCAACTCCATCCCCAAACGGCTAAGGGAGTGCATAGCAAACGATGGATGATCAACTTACTATTAGGGTAAACTTAGGGTTTCGGATAGGTTGGCATGCAAATCAACACAATTCTGATAAGTTGAGTTCCATCCAACTGTTGGACGTTTTCATAATTCCCGTACAGCGGCGGGAGACCGCAAAAACTTGGCGACACCTAGCGGGAACTCGTCAAAACTTTGATCTTCGCAGCTGAGACCGCCAACCGCGCCGTTATGGACGCATCACGTTGACGGTGGTGTTTGGAATGCTGGGGTATGTGCTTTAGCCAGCCACACCCGCCCCACGCGTGGCGCGCGTCGGAAACTAGGCTCGGCGGTCAATAGGACTGATGAAGAATTGGTAAACATGTATCGACAAACCCCACTCAAATCGTCTCAGGAGGTGAGCCGACTTCGATGGGTGTTGTTGGGCACTACTGCGGCTGAGTAGTGCCGGAATAATTCGTAACTTAAATGAGTCTTTTCAAATTGCTGTGTGGAAGTTTAATCTCCGGAGTAGGCGCGTTCGACCCGCATTGAAAATACGCGTCCAACGGTACTTGTAATAAAACGTTTGACCATATGTGAGTAAGTTATGATCGCTTGAACATTGTGGCCGAAAGCGACTTGCCCTTGGGTTGTGCGCTAAGGCTAGGGATCAAGTGAATTTTGTCGATGTTGATGGTAATGATATGTTGAAACGTCGATGTTGATGGTATTGATATCTTCGATTGTCGATGTTGATGGTGTTGATAGTTTGGGATGTTGACATCGATGGCAATTTAAGCCGATATCATCTCCGATGTATCGATATTTGGGACGATATATCGATACATCGGGCTTAAGTAAATCAAAATTTTCCAATTGTTTTGATAATTGATGGCATCGATACTAGCACTACTACCATCGTGTCGATGACGATGTCGCAACCTATCACATCGATGGCACCATCAACGGGTGATGATGACACTATCGACGATGGATCAATGGCTGATCCCTAGCCTTATTGTGCGCATATCGGTGGTAAGTCTACATACGCGATTTCGTGCGTTTCCTCCATAGCGGCCTGCCCAACACCTCCTCCCCTCGTCGCCTATGCATTATTTTTGCGCGACCGTCGCATCAACGTTCATATCGCGGCGTTGTGCGCCCGTTACTCTTTTCGTCTACCAGACCCGGCGATTGTTTGAACGAGCGTGCCGCACGGGTGCGGGCGCGATAACCCCAAGTACACATGCCCGGCAGTGTTCAAACTCGCCCCTCGCAGTTTTGGGCGCATTCCATGTTGCGCGAAAAAGCATTGCCTGGGAGTTCAGGATATTTGTCAATAATATCATCGCATGGCTACATTTTCTGCTTGCGAGGGTGCGAAATCTTGTCCGGACATTTGTGGAGGAGTGTTGGAAATTTTCGAAATTCCCGTAAAGCGGCGGGAGACCGCAAAGCTTGGCGATACCTAGCGGGAACTCGTCAAAATTTTGTTCTTCGCAGCCGAGACCGCCAACCGCGCCAACGCGCTGTCTTTTCCTTGTGTCGACCTTATTGCTCACGTCGGTTGCCGCCGTTTCGTAGTATGCCACCTTCTCCATGCGCCTCGTCCACGGAGCCGAACGACTTGGCAGCGCTCGTGAGGCCGCGCAGGAGTGTTAAGCAACCGTGAGGGTTGTCGAGAAGTGGTGCCGGCGCGCTAAAGCTACCGGGATAGTGGACAACACGCTTAGGGCGGGCATGCCCCGAGCGCCCTTGGCTTCCCTAGAAGCCACCCTCCTTTGAAGGTGGGTGTGAAGCGCGGCGATCAGTGCCCCCAACTTGCCAAGATGCTGCAGCAGAGGCAAGGAGTGACTGTGACTACTAAGGCGGTTCGCCGGTGCCGTAACAAGTACTTAGCGCGCGAGATGAGGCCGATGATGCGTGTTTCACTAACAGTCAAGCACATGCGCGCACGGCTATGCTTTGCCAAACAATGGGTACGGAAGTCATGGCACATTGTGGTTGTGAAAGATAGGAAATACTTTTGACTGTCCAATAAGGGGCCCGGGAACAAGGATGGGTGCTTTTCGAGGATGAACCGCCAACCAAGGTATCATAGCAAAACTGTTTCAAAGTGCACGCGCATGGTTGTGTTAGCAAGTATGGCAGGACACCTTTGTTTGTGACCGTGGGGAGCAGCGGCGTTAATGCAAAGAGCAAGGGCGTACACGGTGAGGAGTTTCTCACCTTGTTGCATGAGCACATGATACCCGCGTGTGAGGCTTTGATGGCAAAAGGCCCTCGGTCGAGGCGCAACATCGGTGGATTTTCCAGCAAAATAACGCTAAAGCTCATGCTTGCAAGAAGGTTGGGAATTGGCTTTCGTCACAATCCGGCTTTCGAGTGAAGCAATGTCCTTCCAACAGCCCTGCCCTTAGTTGGATTGAAAACATGTGGGGTATTGTGTCGAGAAGATTACAAAAAAGATTGGACTTGTCCCCACGCAATTTTGAGGCGGCTATACAACACGAGTGGGAAACAATTCTTTACTCTGCCCATTGCGCCGTGTTCAACTCCATCCCCAAACGGCTAAGGGAGTGCATAGCAAACGATGGATGATCAACTTACTATTAGGGTAAACTTAGGGTTTCGGATAGGTTGGCATGCAAATCAACACAATTCTGATAAGTTGAGTTCCATCCAACTGTTGGACGTTTTCATAATTCCCGTACAGCGGCGGGAGACCGCAAAAACTTGGCGACACCTAGCGGGAACTCGTCAAAACTTTGATCTTCGCAGCTGAGACCGCCAACCGCGCCGTTATGGACGCATCACGTTGACGGTGGTGTTTGGAATGCTGGGGTATGTGCTTTAGCCAGCCACACCCGCCCCACGCGTGGCGCGCGTCGGAAACTAGGCTCGGCGGTCAATAGGACTGATGAAGAATTGGTAAACATGTATCGACATACCCCACTCAAATCGTCTCAGGAGGTGAGCCGACTTCGATGGGTGTTGTTGGGCACTACTGCGGCTGAGTAGTGCCGGAATAATTCGTAACTTAAATGAGTCTTTTCAAATTGCTGTGTGGAAGTTTAATCTCCGGAGTAGGCGCGTTCGACCCGCATTGAAAATACGCGTCCAACGGTACTTGTAATAAAACGTTTGACCATATGTGAGTAAGTTATGATCGCTTGAACATTGTGGCCGAAAGCGACTTGCCCTTGGGTTGTGCGCTAAGGCTAGGGATCAAGTGAATTTTGTCGATGTTGATGGTAATGATATGTTGAAACGTCGATGTTGATGGTATTGATATCTTCGATTGTCGATGTTGATGGTGTTGATAGTTTGGGATGTTGACATCGATGGCAATTTAAGCCGATATCATCTCCGATGTATCGATATTTGGGACGATATATCGATACATCGGGCTTAAGTAAATCAAAATTTTCCAACTGTTTTGATAATTGATGGCATCGATACTAGCACTACTACCATCGTGTCGATGACGATGTCGCAACCTATCACATCGATGGCACCATCAACGGGTGATGATGACACTATCGACGATGGATCAATGGCTGATCACTAGCCTTTTTGTGCGCATATCGGTGGTAAGTCTACATACGCGATTTCGTGCGTTTCCTCCATAGCGGCCTGCCCAACACCTCCTCCCCTCGTCGCCTATGCATTATTTTTTCGCGACCGTCGCATCAACGTTCATATCGCGGCGTTGTGCGCCCGTTACTCTTTTCGTCTACCAGACCCGGCGATTGTTTGAACGAGCGTGCCGCGCGGGTGCGGGCGCGATAACCCCAAGTACACATGCCCGGCAGTGTTCAAACTCGCCCCTCGCAGTTTTGGGCGCATTCCATGTTGCGCGAAAAAGCATTGCCTGGGAGTTCAGGATATTTGTCAATAATATCATCGCATGGCTACATTTTCTGCTTGCGAGGGTGCGAAATCTTGTCCGGACATTTGTGGAGGAGTGTTGGAAATTTTCGATATTCCCGTAAAGCGGCGGGAGACCGCAAAGCTTGGCAATACCTAGCGGGAACTCGTCAAAATTTTGTTCTTCGCAGCCGAGACCGCCAACCGCGCCAACGCGCTGTCTTTTCCTTGTGTCGACCTTATTGCTCACGTCGGTTGCCGCCGTTTCGTAGTATGCCACCTTCTCCATGCGCCTCGTCCACGAAGCCGAACGACTTGGCAGCGCTCGTGAGGCCGCGCAGGAGTGTTAAGCAACCGTGAGGGTTGTCGAGAAGTGGTGCCGGCGCGCTAAAGCTACCGGGATAGTGAACAACACGCTTAGGGCGGGCATGCCCCGAGCGCCCTTGGCTTCCCTAGAAGCCACCTTCCTTTGAAGGTGGGTGTGAAGCGCGGCGATCAGTGCCCCCAACTTGCCAAGATGCTGCAGCAGAGGCAAGGAGTGACTGTGACTACTAAGGCGGTTCGCCGGTGCCGTAACAAGTACTTAGCGCGCGAGATGAGGCCGAGGATGCGTGTTTCACTAACAGTCAAGCACATGCGCGCACGGCTATGCTTTGCCAAACAATGGGTACGGAAGTCATGGCACATTGTGGTTGTGAAAGATAGGAAATACTTTTGACTGTCCAATAAGGGGCCCTGAAACAAGGAGGGGTGCTTTTCGAGGATGAACCGCCAACCAAGGTATCATAACAAAACTGTTTCAAAGTGCACGCGCATGGTTGTGTTAGCAAGTATGGCAGAGCACCTTTGTTTGTGACCGTGGGGAGCAGCGGCGTTAATGCAAAGAGCAAGGGCGTACACGGTGAGGAGTTTCTCACCTTGTTGCATGAGCACATGATACCCGCGTGTGAGGCTTTGATGGCAAAAGGCCCTCGGTCGAGGCGCAACATCGGTGGATTTTCCAGCAAAATAACGCTAAAGCTCATGCTTGCAAGAAGGTTGGGAATTGGCTTTCGTCACAATCCGGCTTTCGAGTGAAGCAATGTCCTTCCAACAGCCCTGCCCTTAGTTGGATTGAAAACATGTGGGGTATTGTGTCGAGAAGATTACAAAAAAGATTGGACTTGTCCCCACGCAATTTTGAGGCGGCTATACAACACGAGTGGGAAACAATTCTTTACTCTGCCCATTGCGCCGTGTTCAACTCCATCCCCAAACGGCTAAGGGAGTGCATAGCAAACGATGGATGATCAACTTACTATTAGGGTAAACTTAGGGTTTCGGATAGGTTGGCATGCAAATCAACACAATTCTGATAAGTTGAGTTCCATCCAACTGTTGGACGTTTTCATAATTCCCGTACAGCGGCGGGAGACCGCAAAAACTTGGCGACACCTAGCGGGAACTCGTCAAAACTTTGATCTTCGCAGCTGAGACCGCCAACCGCGCCGTTATGGACGCATCACGTTGACGGTGGTGTTTGGAATGCTGGGGTATGTGCTTTAGCCAGCCACACCCGCCCCACGCGTGGCGCGCGTCGGAAACTAGGCTCGGCGGTCAATAGGACTGATGAAGAATTGGTAAACATGTATCGACATACCCCACTCAAATCGTCTCAGGAGGTGAGCCGACTTCGATGGGTGTTGTTGGGCACTACTGCGGCTGAGTAGTGCCGGAATAATTCGTAACTTAAATGAGTCTTTTCAAATTGCTGTGTGGAAGTTTAATCTCCGGAGTAGGCGCGTTCGACCCGCATTGAAAATACGCGTCCAACGGTACTTGTAATAAAACGTTTGACCATATGTGAGTAAGTTATGATCGCTTGAACATTGTGGCCGAAAGCGACTTGCCCTTGGGTTGTGCGCTAAGGCTAGGGATCAAGTGAATTTTGTCGATGTTGATGGTAATAATATGTTGAAACGTCGATGTTGATGGTATTGATATCTTCGATTGTCGATGTTGATGGTGTTGATAGTTTGGGATGTTGACATCGATGGCAATTTAAGCCGATATCATCTCCGATGTATCGATATTTGGGACGATATATCGATACATCGGGCTTAAGTAAATCAAAATTTTCCAACTGTTTTGATAATTGATGGCATCGATACTAGCACTACTACCATCGTGTCGATGACGATGTCGCAACCTATCACATCGATGGCACCATCAACGGGTGATGATGACACTATCGACGATGGATCAATGGCTGATCACTAGCCTTTTTGTGCGCATATCGGTGGTAAGTCTACATACGCGATTTCGTGCGTTTCCTCCATAGCGGCCTGCCCAACACCTCCTCCCCTCGTCGCCTATGCATTATTTTTTCGCGACCGTCGCATCAACGTTCATATCGCGGCGTTGTGCGCCCGTTACTCTTTTCGTCTACCAGACCCGGCGATTGTTTGAACGAGCGTGCCGCGCGGGTGCGGGCGCGATAACCCCAAGTACACATGCCCGGCAGTGTTCAAACTCGCCCCTCGCAGTTTTGGGCGCATTCCATGTTGCGCGAAAAAGCATTGCCTGGGAGTTCAGGATATTTGTCAATAATATCATCGCATGGCTACATTTTCTGCTTGCGAGGGTGCGAAATCTTGTCCGGACATTTGTGGAGGAGTGTTGGAAATTTTCGATATTCCCGTAAAGCGGCGGGAGACCGCAAAGCTTGGCGATACCTAGCGGGAACTCGTCAAAATTTTGTTCTTCGCAGCCGAGACCGCCAACCGCGCCAACGCGCTGTCTTTTCCTTGTGTCGACCTTATTGCTCACGTCGGT
>JAPMLY010002744.1:0-10000 GCA_026401115.1 Tetraselmis chui
AAGTAAGTAATGTAAGTAAGTATTTCTTCTACTACTGAATTGGAAATATCGATCGGCTATTATTTTATTATATCAAAGCCAACACGTTTCTTATCCCTGAAAATGCGGAAAAACGTTCCGAATAACAGACAGTAAGTAGCCGAAGATATGACGAGCAATGCACGAAATTTTCTGCCGGTACATTTGTTACGTTTTGATACGTTTCGGTACAGTTTGGTACGTTTTTTACGTTTTGGTACGTTTTGGTACGTTTCGGTACGTCGGCATGCCGCGTCGGATTTTTTGATATGAAGCTATCCCTTGAGGAAACCGCTGGTGCGGCATCGTGCTGAGTTTTTTTTGTTTTTAGCGCTGCCCTACTAATGCACCGTGTTGGAGTACACCCATATGTACTGACACCACTAGTACGTTTCTACATCACACGGGTACTAGCAGCAGTATTAGATACGATATATGAATCTCATCTGTCATCTGTCAATGACACCAACAGTGACGATTCATAACGGTGCTACTATAGTTGGAGCAGCAGCACCATCGAGGAGTCTGACCTTGCAGCCTGTTACCACATGCTGTGACCGGACTACTTAATGGCACCTTGGGGTGTCACTTGTAACCATTCTTTCTCTCACTTTCACCTTTCAGTCTCACTCACCTGTGCACCCTTTCATAGGTTATGGGCCCTCACACAAAGTAGTTTTGGTAAATAGTCAATAGCTCAATTGTGCTTTTGCCAATCCACACCTTTCATTGTGTGAGTTCATCTTTTCTAGATACACTCTCAATATTTTCTTCTCTAGTTCGTCAGTCAGCTAAAGCGCTCTACTTCACCATAGCGATTCAGACCTTCTTCTCTTGAACACGTACAATATTTTCTTCCTTGGCACATCAGTCTGCTAAGAATACTCGGCATTTCAGCAGCCGCATCATCTCCTTTCAAGCCCTAGATCTCAGCCTTATCGTAGTGAAATCCTCACCGACGAGACTCTAATTTCCGATTCGACCAACTATAACATCATGGCTTCATCTCAGTCGACTATGCCTGAGGAAGATTCTGCTTCAATAATTGCTGCGTTAAAGGAGCGCCTGTCGCTCCAACCACAATTTCTTCATCGTGCTCTAGATCCGCAGAAGGCACCACCTTTACCTAAAAACCCAGAATGGTCTGACATGATCGCGTGGGAACAAGAATTTTCGGATTTTGCCTTTACCCACAGATTCGGGGAGGCCCTTACAGCTCACGGCTCCGCTGAGCAGCAGCGCAACCTCTACCAGAGCCTTTCAGTGGCGACTCGCCCATGCGCTATCGCAAATTCCGTGGTCAAGCAAGAGCTTCCTATGCCTGCACGAGGCTCCAGAGCGCACGACAGCCTCACTCACGGGACTGACGCCTGGAACGGGTTACTATCGTGGATCAAATTGGAGGAGGTCCACGCACTACGACGCGCCACTGACTGCCTCAACAAAGACTAGCCACCTTCGCAAAGCATGATCGCCTATGTTCAGGAGAAAGACTTCGCGAGGCGCGACATGTTACGCCTTGGACTCGACTTCAGCGAGAAAACATTTATGGAGGCATACCTTATTCCCCGTATTTGCGAGACCACATACAAAGAGCTGAGAGACTTGGTTATGCGCCGCAAGCGTTTTCATCCAGAAGACTCGTGGTCGGACGTTAAGGAAATCCTCCTATCCGATCCCGCTGCTCAACGTACTCATACCATGCCGCCGGAACAGCCTTCAGTAGTGTATATCGCTAGTGCACCAGAGGCACGCACTCCTGCACCGCCACGCCACATACCCCGTGCTCAATGCACCCGCTGTGGACGCCCGGGACACTCCCATGAGCGGTGCTGGCAGACATCATCCCGCGACGGAAAACCACTTCAAGACATGGCGCCTATCTCACGTCCAGCCTCTACTTACGAGCGCCCCTACCAAGCAGGCCCGAGACCTCACATCTCCAGCTCCGAGCCTCCTGCAGCGTGCCCTAATGTACTCCTTTCAGCTTCAGCTCAACCGACCTCTCATACTTTCGGTGACTCCTGCTTCATGATGACGGGTCCGCCTCACCCGCTGATCCGACCGAACCAGACATTTTTTTCGACAGGCGTCCCCGACCCCAACTGTGAAGCCCCTTCCAGTGTACCAGAGATCGCCGCGAGTAAAGCTCTCACCCCTTCTACATGTGTGAAGCTATTTGATGATGACAAACCGAGCTTTCTACCTTCCAAGGGAATCGCTCGCATTTCTGGTGAGCACTCACCTGATTTACCTTGTCTCCGAAGCTTGCCGGTCAACAGATGCGCATCCCACATAAAACACTGGGTGAGCCTCTGGATGAAACAACGGGATGGTCCCCATTCTTGAAGGCCACATGCGTACTGGAGGCAGCATCGCTTTATTTTCAGCCTGCGAAAGCACCGAGACCGCCAGACTCATTCTACAGCACCGTCTCAACCGTCTCCATGACCAGTTTCCGGACAAGTTTCCTCCTTCCTCGGACAAGCGTCTATTGGATGGGATTCGAGACTGCCTCACGGACTCTCTCTAATACGCTCTCAACATTGGGACGCACTTCCCTGTGTTGATTTTCTAGATGCCGGACCAAGCAGCCTCATGACTACCTCAAGAGCCCGAGACGATACCTCTTCAATCAGATTTTCGCCGCTCCATGACATCCTCTACAACATCAGGTTTTTACATGACTCGCAGCAGTCCACCCTCACCTACATAGTGAGCAGCGTGACTAGCTCGCTGGACATCCCCAATGTTGTCGCGGCGCTGGGAGCACCGCTACGCCTCGAAGCTACCTCTCTTGGCTCGACAGTTCATCAAAGTATATCACTATGGACAAACATGGGCCAGCATTGGGAAATACTCGACCACTGCCTTTGCAACCGCCGCCATGGAGACAACGTTTCAAGCCTTCTCACTACTGTTGGGTTCTCATCTCGTCAACTACGAGCCTCCCCGGAGCAGCATATTTTTCCCACCTTCTCGGGCCACCGGGGCAGCCGCAACTACCGTCTACTCCCAAACGGCACACCAGGCTCCGGCATGCTACTGAACGAGCACAACCAGTATGTCGAGCCACCCATTATTGTGCGCGCTGCTGCCAAGGGCTTCAACCTTCACGATATCAATCTGCCGTCTCTGGATGCTAAGGAGCTTGACGACACCGTCTTTCCTCACATCAGCAGATGCATGGACCTTAATATTGCCACATGGATTATGTCAGCGGCTCAACACACTTCTCCGGGGACCAGACCATCAGGATCAGCTTATTTTGCCCAGACGGACGCTCCACCCCGTGACCAACTCCAGATAGTGGATGGGGGAGCCTCTCAATTTATTAACGCCAACCGTCACGAGTTCCACGACTGCGAGGCACTTCCCATTGACTCAAGATATACGCTGCGAGGTGTCCCTGCTACCGTATATGGCATCGGCACTACCAAAGAAGCTCACACCACTACAACTGGAGAGCGCATTTCCACCACTCTTTCCAACGTTCTCCATGCACCGGATTTTGTTCAGTTTGCTCCCCATGGAATTTCCCGTCTCTTCAGCCAAGGGCGAGCCCAAGACGCTGGTGCCAGCTTTAACTACGCACAACAGTGCACGATGACCTTGCCCTATGGAGCCTGTATTCCCATCAGGCGTCTACCTGAATGGGGGTTGTACGGCCTCATGGTGGAACCCATTGTCCCTGCTCCTCTGTGCTTGTCTCCACCAACCATCATGCTGGCATCGGCTTCATCAAGGGCTACTGCTCAGCTATGGCACCGCCGACTAGGCCACATTCACGCTGAAGGTCTTCGCCGCACTGTTTCCCTCGTTGACGGCATCCCGGCATCCATGACCAAGGCTGACTTTTGCGGTCCGTGCGCCATGTCCAAGTCCAAGCTCGCCAATATCAGCAAATCACCTGGATCCAAAGATTATCCACCATTCCACACCATCAACATGGACTCGTGGGGCCCTGTCGAGCCTTCCCTGCAAGGCAACAATCAGTTCTTCGGAGCTTTCTGCCGGAGCACATCCTTTGCCCTTGGTCGCCCTATCCGATCCACCACGGAGATACCTCTTGCTAGTGAACAGTTTCTGAAGGCGATTGCAGCGTGGGGTTATTCTGTTGTGGAAATTCGAGCAGACAACGGTGCCACTTTTCGGTCAGCTGTCTTTTCTAAATTGTGTTCAGACCATGGCATTCGTCTGCGTTTTTCAGCACCCTACAGTCCCCACCATAACGCTCTCGCAGAGCGCCCGTGGCGTACTTTAGCCGAGATGACACGATGCCTACTCGTGACAGCAGGACTACCTCATTCTTTCTGGCAGATGGCATTTATTCACGCTGTGTTTCTATATAATCGGACCTACCGTTCTGGATTGGATGGAATACCATTAACCCTTGCCACCAACCAGACAGCGGACCTCAGCCACGTTCGCATCTTCGGATGCTCGGCCTACACTCATGTGGACTCAGCTTTGCGCAAGAAACTTGATGACAAGGCATGGAAGGGGATTTACGTGGGATGCTCTCCTGACTCCCCAGCCTGGCTAATCTTCAATCCATCTACGGGCAGGACTATTGCGAGTCGGAGCGTGGTCTTTGACGAAGGGGAACTACTTAATAATTTCACAGACGCCCCCTTGCATGCGGACGAGATGAACCCCCTTATGGAACCTCAGGATGTTGCCAGCGTTCCCTACAACCACCGGGCTCTTCTCTCTGCCTCTACATCTCATGAGACCCCAGACATTTCTAGTGACTCTGATGACATGGACGTGGTTGCCTCCCCTACTAATCCGGCACCACCATATGCCGCACTGTCGAGGCTCATGATTATTCATCCCGTGGACCCTATCCCTCCTTCACCATTAAATCTCGATGGCGAGGACGATGATGATCACGAGACAGGCCAAAGCGCTACGCCCCTATCTCCCGTGGCCCCTCCTCCACTTCTTCGCAGCGACCGTCCCAAACGAGTTCCGCTACGCTACCAGACTGACGATTCTGTGTTACTAAGTACGCCACTCGATGATGGTTCTGATCCACTTCTTCCTGCGTCCTATCCATCGGACTATGGCCACTCTGCTCTCAGGACCGTTGTTCTACACAATGAAGCACCAAGTTTACTACACCGCCCCACCGTGACCACCGTTCTTCTCACTCATGATCCTCCATCCCTGCTACCTTCGAGCTCTTATATACATGTTCCCAAAACCATGCGTGCTGCCCTACTATCACCTCAAGCCGACAGATGGAAAGCTGCGATCAAAACCGAATACGACGGCATCAGGATCAGAAATGTCTTCAAGACCGTACCTATCCCGGTTGGCCAGCGTGTCCTCAGCACTAAGTGGGATTTCACTCTAAAACATAACAAGGATGGCAGCATTCGCAAATTCAAGGCCAGATGGGTTGTTCGCGGTTTCGATCAGCGCGCCGGTCTGGACTACGACAAGGAGTGCCTTTATGCCCCTGTGGTTAGCTTCACCTCAGTCAGGGTAGCCCTTGCCCTAGCGGCACAGTGGCAGTGGCATGTATACCAGCTGGATGTGGTCGCTGCATTTATATACGCTGAGATCAAAGAGGAGCTCTACATCAGCCTTCCGGAGGGCTACAAGGAATACGACAACAACGGGAATGTACTCTTTGGACGCCTGCTCCGCGCCTTATACGGCACCAAGCAAGCTGCCTATGAATGAAGACAGAAATTTGACACATTTCTTAAAGCTAACTGATTTGTGCCTGCCTCTGGAGATCCAAGTGTGTCTTTCAGTGGTCAGATTCTCTACACGTGGCGGTTATCCTTGGCATTATTCTAGTCTATGTCAATGACCTGATGGTGTTTCCATCTTCTGGGGATTGGATGGCATCTCTCCGTGCTACCATCCGAACCACTTTCGATATCACTGACGAGGGTGTTTGCACATGGATACTTGGCATGGGTGTCGACTATGACCCCCACGGTAACATCACCCTGCAGCAACACAAGTACATCACCGACATGCTTACGGAGTTTAACATGACTGACAGCAACCCCTGTCTTCTTCCTTGGAGCCCGGGAGCTGAACTTACCTTTCACGATGGTGATGTCGCACTTAGCCCTGTCATTCCATACAGCAGCCTCGTGGGCTCCCTCCTCTGGACGGCTGTTTGCACTCGCCCAGACATTGCTGCAGCTGTGTCCTGTCTCTGCCGCTACGTTTCCCGACCCAAGACATGCCATTGGACTGCCGCCAAGCGTGTCCTACGTTATCTCAAAGGGTCATCATTTTCAGGCATCGTGTTCAGTCACCATTCTATGCCCATTGAATGCAGTGCGTTTGTGGACTCCACATGGGACAGTGACCCGGCTAGTGTTGTATCTGTCAGCGGCCAGCTTGTTTGCCTTGGCCCAGTGGGGGCTTCTCACACACCCTCTGTCGGCGCCGCCCCTATTTCCTGACGTTTTGCTCTCCAGACTGTCGTCGCCCAATCCACTTGCGAAGCTGAATACATTGTTGTGGCCTCAGTCAGTCAAGAAATCCTTTTTGTTCGCCAGTTGCTCACTGACCTGGGTTTGAACCTGCCTGGTCCCACACCTGTGTTTTGCGACAATCAGTCAGCAATTCGCAACGTCACCCGCGGCTGCACTTCTCGGAAGACAAGACACATCTCTCTAATATATCACCTCAGTCGAGACCTGGCATCGAAGGGAATCATTCGCATGGTGTACGTCCCCACAGCTGGCAATTGCGCAGACCTGCTCACGAAGCCCGTGCCATTGGCTATCTTCAATCACCTACTGGGAAAGATCCTTAATAAGTAATCCAGGCTTTCTGTAGTTTCTTGTTCCCATTCTATTCTCAGTACATGTTGGCTGAGTGGGGGTGTTGGAGTACACCCATATGTACTGACACCACTAGTACGTTTCTACATCACACGGGTACTAGCAACAGTATGGGATACGATATATGTGTTGGAGTACACCCATATGTACTGACACCACTAGTACGTTTCTACATCACACGGGTACTAGCAGCAGTATTAGATACGATATATGAATCTCATCTGTCATCTGTCAATGACACCAACAGTGACGATTCATAACGGTGCTACTATAGTTGGAGCAGCAGCACCATCGAGGAGTCTGACCTTGCAACCTCTTACCACATGCTGTGACCGGACTACTTAATGGCACCTTGGGGTGTCACTTGTAACCATTCTTTCTCTCACTTTCACCTTTCAGTCTCACTCACATGTGCACCCTTTCATACACCGTAGTGGGTTATTTGCATAGCAACCGTAATCACGTAATATTCAATACGTCCCGCAGAGAGCCGTCAGCACGGTAAACGCACCCTATCTTAGTAACTTGTATGAAATATTCGCCGTAATGGAACAACTCCGGCGTGAAGTGCCCCCCCCCCCCCCCCCCCCCCTTCTCACTCATGCATCGGCAGTAGTGGTGCGCTGTGCGAGAAAAAAAACAAAAGTCTAGCTTGGCGCGAGTTTCACTTTTTACTTTTATTACCTCGCAAGGAATTCTTGCTCTTTCCCATCTCTATTCAGAAATTAATGTTTAACATTTCACATGTATGAGTGTGAAGCGTCTAGCCTATAGGATGTTCGGTTGGGGAGGTCGAAAGCTTAAATAACGTTTACAAATACCGTTGGTGGTGGCTGCATATGGTTGGCGTCAAACAGGCGCGCCCATATCAAGGTATAGTTTGTGGGCAAGATAGCGATGTAATATGTGTGAGCAAGACAAGTCCAGCGATATACCGTGTTTTTTACTTCCATCGTTTAAGCACGGATGTTTATAGTTATTATTGTTGCACTTGGTGTCGGTTTCCTGCTCCACTGCTCCAAAAGTCAATTGTGTCGACGTCGCAGACCCCGCAGTCATATCGGGTCGCAACACCGCCGCAATTAGGGCCCGCGTCGTCCAAAAGACGAGCCTTCCCAACCGCAGTCATGTCTCTATGGCCACCAAAAATGCGAACATAGGCCTAGGTTGGGGTTGGAGTGGTTGGTTCCCCTGAACCTGCCGGGTCTGCCGCTTTGGTGGTCACCTTTTCGGGCTTTGCAGCGTCGCTTTGTTCAAAGTCGGCTTTCATCTATACCCCCGCGCGTCCTACGACCAATAACTTCTCAACAGCAACGCCGCCCTCCATGGGGACTTGCCGGCTGACACGACGCTACTCGCGTAAAGTTGTGCCTGCTGAAGGACACCACGGCCGCAATAATAACGAGCATGCATCTCGTACGGGTATGGTGGCGTTTGGCCGTGGGATTGGCCGAACCTGCCGTTGTTTGAGCTAGTGCTGCTCACTAGCGACGTGCCGCAATGGTCTGATTTTTTTAGGAGAGCGAGGAATGGTCTCAAGGCACCACCTCACTGACGGAAAAGTACTAAGGCTTTTAGGGGGCGAGCTGGTGTTTAGGCAAAACATGCCTAGTACCTAGATACAAAACATTAGTACCTAGGTATAGGCCATGTAGTTGGAGAGATACCATTACAAGTATATACAGTAAGTACAGTGGGTCTTTGTCGCAAGTAAAGTCGCAACGCGTGGCATGCGGCATGCGGCGAGACCTTTGCCCCCGATGAGAAGTCCGGCCAGGTGAATGGGTGGCACACCTTACTGCAGTCGATGGACTCCGTGCATGCGTGACCGTAGCGATTCTAAGGTGAATTATCCAACGTGTCTGCACATGTAGACTGCACGAGTAGCGACGCAAGCAGGCGAGCTGCCGCAGTCTTCGTCCCCGGTGCACTTCATTGCAACCCATCGGTTGAGGAGTTGTCGACGCATTGACGAGACGGCTCCCAAAAGCCTGTTATGACCTCCTCCCAGAACATGGAGTGTCGGGAGATATGCAAGAGGCAACGTATTGGTAGCGACTCTGGCGAAGTGGTATAGCAGCCGACGGGGGGCGCCGAAGCCGATGTAGCCAGTATAAGGACACCGCGGGCGAAAATGAGGAAAGGAAGAAAGGAACGGCTCAGCCACAGCCGCGGTCGCAAGTTTTGTCGCAGAGCGACTAGAGCCACACCCGAGGACGTGCAATCCTCAGTGAGGGAGTAGAAGTGCATGTTATGGCTGTCGGGCGGATAAACTCACGGAAGGTGCGTGCGTGGTTGTGCCGTGAAGTCGTCGCCGGATTATCGGACTGTCGCCTCAGCTTCTTTAGCGGGGCGCAGTTTAGGTGTTGATGTCGTCCTGACGGCGAGACGTGGGGGGAATGTACCGTCGTCGACAGGATAGTTGTGGGCCGCGTGGAAAAGCGAAGCCGCCCTACAAGTACAGCATCCCCAACGGTAACGAGGCCCAAATGATGCGTGACGTGCTGGCCAGCCGGTCGTGGTGGGTGGAGTGTGGAGAGGGGCAGACGCGCAACATGTGGTGGGGAGCCAACGGGCAGAAAATCCCCGCGTGACCGGCCCAATGTGGGATTCCGACCTAATGAAAGTCTCACTGGACGCATACCCTGCAGCGAGTGTGTGTGTGTGTGTGTGTGTGTGTGTGTGTGTGTGTGTGTGTGTGTGTGTGTGTGTGTGTGTGTGTGTGTGTGTGTGTGTGTGTGCGTGTGTGTGTGTGTGTATGTGTGTGTGTGTGTGTGTGTGTGCGCGCGCGCGCGGGTGTGTGTGTGTGTGTGTGTGTGTTTGTGTGTGTGTGTGTGATTGAGTAGGTCGGCTAATCGCTGGTGTATGACGCTCAGGGCAAGACACCCCGAGGCAGATCATCAATCGTGTGCAAGGTAATAAAGAAATATGCACCAAGACTGGCCTCGCAGCCAACTTGAACGTCATTGCACGGGCATGCAAGCAGGCGCTTCCATGGGTACCCTACACGGTGACGCTCAGCGGTGGGAGGTCTATCCCCACAAGGTACACACAGTAATCGTCCTCCTTCCATGCGAAACATGTGAGCGAAGTCTGCGTTTAGTGAATGTGCCGCACGCGCAGGGAGGTCAGCATGCTGAAGGCGGCAATGCAAAGGCTAG
>JAPMLY010002744.1:12500-25000 GCA_026401115.1 Tetraselmis chui
CGTGCTCAAATTCGCCGGCGGCGCCAGTTTTGTTGTTAATCCAGCACGAGAATACTACAATACACTAACGTTAGCCGTTAATGCTAAGAGCTCGTAATGACTTCCATGTTTTACGAGTCGCTATAACTATTGACAGTCATTTAGATGTCACGTCGACCAGCCATGCGACGGGTTAATTGTGCACATAAACTTTCGGTGGTTATTAATTATTCGAAATCCACAGCGGCGTGGCTTGATAATCACAAAAACGAGTGCCCACATTTCAGCGGACGAGGCGCGCAGCCATCCTCTGGTTCAATATCATAGCACGGAACGATTGAATGAACAAAGAATTTAAATGTAGGGGCGAGGAGAGGGCTTCACGAGCAACATATTCAAAGTCACGCAACCTTTTCCGAGGACGACAACAATGCATCGTATATACCGAATGTCGTAGTAGTACTGCATACCAGGAGAAGAGTAGATCAGCGCGAGCCGAACTGGAAAGAAGTTCACCAAACTCAAAGTCAACACGTTTCATAAGTAAGTCGGCGATGCCGCAGAAATATTCAAGACGCCAAGTAGGCTGCCGAGCGGAAAAGTGTTGGGTTTGAAGCATAATGAGAAAACCAGTTGGCTCATCAGAGTCGTCCGACTTGTTATGGAGGAGGCACCGCATAATCTCCCCCGCTCGTCGTTCGATCCATAAAAAACTAATCAAGATATACGCTCCCACACGATCGACTATCGTACTCGGCCCAAAGCCAACAACGGCAGCGAAACGATGCGGAATATCATACAGCCAAACTTTCGCCTGACTCGCTGTTGCTCCTCGGCCTGGCCAGAAGTCGACGACGGGTGAAATCGAGAGTACTTTGAGGTCAGTATATCAGGACAAGGTAGCAGGACAAGGTAGCGACACGCGACGGGGGTTAGTATACAGCTACTCCAAGGCTGACCACACTCACCGCGATATCCTCCGCGGTGGCAATGAGTCTGGCGCTGCAGCCGGGGCAGTTCCATTGGCGACGAAGCGCCGGCAGTGTCGCGTGCGCGGCCAATCTCGACTCAACTCCCCGCAACGCGCCGACGTGTAGCCAGGGTGCTACGGCGTGGCCACCGCCCAACGACTCCTGCGACTCGACCTCCGTCTTCACCGCCCCGGTGCCCTCCTGTTCTCCCTCCTATTCTCCGATTAAGCACATACACACAACGCTTGTGTGATATACGAGCAGTTGCGGACTCCACGCCTATCGAGTTGTCGGGTCAGTCTGTCGCGGCGCCTTTTTTATTTTTCAGACGCAATAGTCTTTCCTTTTGGATTAATGTCGGATATCATTCTCGGCAGGTATTGGCGAGGGACGGCGAGTGGGGTAATCAGTGTCGGGGACGCGAGGCGAAGCGCACCTCCGTCTACCGCTACGCCGGTCGTACCTTCTGTATCCACGCCTTTGTTACCGCTGCTGCAACTGTACTGCGCCGCGGCGGCGGTCCCCGTAAGCCGCTCCACAGTATATCGGACGGGCCACATGAACGCCGCTGCAAGCTGCTCCGCCACCTCGCCCCCCGCGCCATCGGCCTGCGCAGTCGTCAAGAGCAGCAAATGCGGAATCAAATGGCCCACTTCCGAATCGACACAAAATATTGAAAGAGTAATAAAACGGCATATACTGGCACTCAGCAAATAAAAAAAAACACACAGGAAGCAGCCCTTGCTAAAAAAACCAACAAATGGGATCAGTCAAGATTAGAACAGACAAACAAGAAATCACACACACACACACACACACACACACACACACACACACACACACACACACACACACACACACACACACACACACACACACACACACACACACACACACACACTACATGCAAGTTGAAGCGTGCGCACACGTAAACTTTAGTTTTTGTCGTGAAGAGGAGAGAAAACAGAAGCACGGATGATAGGGGTGAAACGTCTAGCGGCATCTAAGGCAATTAGTCACCTGCGGCTCCAACCAGGCCGCCCCCGACACGCGAGACACCCAAGCGGGGAGCTCATGCAGGAAGTCCGGCGCCGCGCCCTGTACTGCGTCAGTGTCGTAGAACGCCATGCCGGCGGCTGCCTCGCCACCGACAGTGCCGTCGCCTTCTTCGGAATCAGGTCGGCGGCGGCGCTGCTGCAACGCGCTGCGCAGCTTCTCCCCCATAAGTCGCGTCAACGCGCGGCGCGCCCTCGCGACGCTGAGCAGCACTCTGGGGCCGTCGTCGCCTTGAATACGTAGGAGCAGCCACCTGTCGGCAAAACAGAGAACCGACGAGTAATCAGATGCACAACAAGCACCTAGTTAGCAAGACCGGACGAATGTTACACGTGGCAAAACCCCCAAAAATGCCAATCAGCGTGAAGAAACAAGTTGACATTGCCACGTTAGGCCATGTGCAGAACTACCACGAGCTGATGCGCCTATTAAGTGAAACCTCCATCTAAGGTAAGCTGTGCCATGGCATGTTGGATGTAATAATCTGGGTTTCATTGTCTGCGATGATAGATTCTATCACCACACAGACTGGTGCATTCAAAACCAGTTCATCCCTCGTTCTGCGGTTTTAATCGGAGCTCATGGGATTTATGTCTTTTTACATATATAATCGCCAAATAAATGAATCAAAACTCTAGAAATGACGACGAATATCCCCAACATGTATGAGTTTGGCGATCGCAGTCACACCACTGACCCACTACAGCTACCTCCCTTGCACATCCTATCCCCAGAATATCACTGACAAACCCTTCGCGGGCAATGGCTTACCTGTCGACCACCATCCGTGAGCCGTCCAGACTGGTATCCACCCGGGCGGCACTTAGCAGCAGCGCAGGCAGGGCGGGGACGGGGGTGTTGTTGCACAGAAAAAGCGCGCGCGTCTCGAGCGCCTCGACGTAGACGACGCCGCAGGTGGAGTCGAGCTCCCGCGAGCGCGCCGCCAGGCCACTGCTGGGATGCAGCGAAGCGTCCTTTCCATTGGGTAAATGAAACCGCATATCTGCGTCTCTGCCACAAAAGCGTTCGGCAATTAACACAGTACGTTAACACAGACTGCACTGTATACAAAAAACAATCCAACACAACGCTGCATTCGGCTGCTTACGATCTCTAGTTCGTCATTTATGCCACTGCACAAAAAGCTCATGGTGGTGCCTGAATACCTTTCAGCTGATTATATATCGTTCGATCAGGCCCCCCCCCAACACACACACACACACACACACACACATACACACACACAAACACACACACACATACACACACACACACACACACACACACACACACACACACGCACATGCACACGGCGATTGGCACAGTTACGGCCAAATCCACCAGCAAAATTACTTGGAACTTTATCGAGATGGTTCATGGTTTTTCATCCACACATCTACCAAGCCATGAAATTGCATTTGTCGTATCGAGCTTGTGTCACGGGACAAAGAGACAGATTTTAGCAAGTTAATCTGGCCACACACGAATGAAATACATTCTCCACAATTTATAAGTCCATGGTATGTAGAAAAATCGCCAACACTGGTAGTTAGTTTGAGATCGGTGAATTATGGAATCTAATGATCGGTGAATCGAATATGTAATGCTCGCCAGTAAGCATTGAAGGCATCTTAGCAAACCTATTTACAAATAGCACGCTTTGTAAAATTAAAAAGTCATGTGAATAGATCTCGCCGTAATTACCTGAAATATCTAAGAAACATATTTGCCCAACAAGTGTTGATGATATGGGTTGGCCAGAATTAGTTCTGCATTTGCCAAAAAGGGGGAGACGGCTGTCATTTTGGCTGTACCTTCGGTGCATGTTCCCGAACGCCGGCAGTGCAATGTTTGGGTACAGTGCGGAGGAGATCACAAATTTGAGAAGGCAAACGTCGCCACGGGTGAGCTGCGCGCCCGCCGCCGCCGCCAGCCGCGCCACGTCAACCGTCAGCTCCAGGTCCATTTGTTTGAGCGCCTCAGCGCTCGGGTGGCCACCAGATTTACTGCTGTTCAGACAGGCAGCCACAGAGATCAGGCTGCAAGCAAGGTGGGAGCTAGAAACGCACGTGGACGTTCATTAGATTGGATGACCTCCATGACTTTGCACGATGAGTCAGAATTGCTTGGCACTGAGAGTCGCATAGCGTTGATAAAGCCAATTAATTCGTAGTGCACATAAATATTCGCGGCCTCATATCGGTGATCCGCCTTCTTTTGTCAGTCAATGTCACCTTGGTCGGTTTCGAGGTACAATATCGAACAGCAAATGCAAACCATGGGTGAGTCCACACAAAACATTTCTTTTCTAATTGGCTGAGGTCAAGCTCGGATGGAATCTGGTCGGATGTATCACGATCCGCTGGCGAGCCTCATAGGCCGTGTCTAGACAGCGTCGCCGTTTCGTGCGTGTCAGGAAATGTTTGGGCGCGAATAAGGTATAGGGTATATTAGGGATAAAGCAAAATATGAAAGCTTAACAAACCCTAAACCCAATAAACCCCAAAAAACCCAAAACAAGTCAACGCCTCGCGTTTGATTATCATTGAGCTTGCAAACGCGAAATATTCGAAAATCCTACTATATCAATTTCCTAAAATCTGTGTGTGTGTGTGTGTGTGTGTGTGTGTGTGTGTGTGTGTGTGTGTGTGTGTGTGTGTGTGTGTGTGTGTGTGTGTGTGTGTGTGTGTGTGTGTGTGTGTGTCCCCTTATCATCAGCTCGATTGGATTTAGGTACTACTAATGCGATATTCTTTGTTTGGAAAAAATATCGACGTGGTGTATAGCGCACTTATTGGGATTAGGAGTAGGAAACGTCGTTAACTACTGCGCATTGCTACGATGGGTAAAGGAGCATTATTTCTGTGATTACAAAAATACAGAGTGAGACACACATGGTTTCTGTGCATAATTACAAAAAAGCCAATAAGAGAGAAGAAACTGTGTGCGTGTGTGTGTGTGTGTGTGTGTGTGTGTGTGTGTGAAAGAGAGAGAGAGAGAGAGAGAGAGAGAGAGAGAGAGAGAGAAAGAGAATAGAGAGAGAGAGAGAGAGAGAGAGAGAGAGAGAGAGAGAGACAGAGAGAGAGAGAGTGTGTGTGTGTGTGTGTGTGTGTGTGTGTGTGTGTGTGTGTGTGTGTGTGTGTGTGTGTGAAAAATATGTATCATGACCAGGGGGCACCATGGATTATCTTAATTATCACAAAAATACATAGTGAGAGACATGAGGTTAGTGTGAACATGATAAAAAAATTACAAAGACCGACAGGCACAAAGAACTACGGGCCACTCGTCAACCAATAAATAAGTTCCAAAGGACGACTCGGTGGGGAGGATGCTGCATTAAAAAAAACTGAATCCGAACAAAATTGCTGTTCATGTTATTTGTCAGCGGCTGAGGAATCCCGTCGAAGTTGTCGCACTCGAGACCGTGGTACATTGACTGCACTCTACTTATAACACCACAGGGATTCGAAGCTTGTGTCGTTGAGTACCAGGCGAGCTGGCAATGTCGCGCCATCAGCTATTAATGCCCGCTCTCTCCCTCCCTATCTATACATAAGCCATTTTCAAATCTGAATAAATTGCAATCGTGGCACTTGAACTAGTGATTGGGTAGGAATACGCCAGTATTGTTTCAAACATCCGACTTCGGGAGCCCAACACCCAGCATCAGGTTGAAAATGAAATGACAAAAGGCAGTTCTTACCCGATTTGCCGCTTGTCGTCATCGTCCGCGTCGCCGTCGGACTCACTGCCCGCATCACCTCTGCCGCTGCCGGCGTCATCCTCTCCCGCCCCTGCTCGAAAACCAGAATAATTCCAGAGTGAATCGCAGTGGCAAGTGCGTTATAGTTCGGCGCGTAATAAGGTGATAACAAAATATGACACTGACAACCGAGAACAGTAGTACCTAGAACTTCGTTGTGTCGATTTTTTTGTTATTAGCTTAGGTATGAACGACTTGGGGAATTAAATACTGCAACAATCCCAAGCTTATGCGCACCCTGTCGGACCATCACGTCGTTCGTTAGTGCTCGGAGGCCCGGGTTCGCGGCAAGGTAGCCAGAAAATGTCCCCTACCGACCCGAAAATAAACCGAGGTTGTACGACTATAAAACTATATACACCTGAACAATTCCGGACGAAGATGACGCACACGGGAATGGAGCGATACGCTCTGAACCTTATCTGATAGTCTCTGATACGGGTCGATCGAACGCCTGCTGCTTTCATCGAAGAGTTGCGTTTTCTCGATACAGCACGGAGACTCTTTCATATCTGATAAATAGCAATACCAACCTGTGGCACGAAGCACTCGAGTCGAGCGCGACTGCTGGTCGAGCCTCTGTCGCATCTTCCGCAGCCACGACTTGCTCGCCTGCTGCCGATGTGGCGCTGCCCTCTTGCCGCGGTGGGCCATGCGGCTCCTATTTGCAGAAGACAACATATAACCACTTCAATTCCCAGTTCGGACACTCCTTTCAAGATCCCATATGGGTGTCTCCTATTACTTTATTTACCGACGCTAAAAAACAGCTTTCAAATAATGCTACATAATATTGAATCGGGGGGAAACATGTGAACGCGGCGTCCGATACGAGAAGCCAAGGAAGTCGACATAAGCTTCAGATTTAAAGAAATAACTGTTTTGCGGAGTAGGCTCTCCGATCGTTTCATATTCCTTTGATGCGACTCCGTTGCATACTCTTTGACAGCCAGAACTGAGGACGCCAGTACACGCGACGGCAGCTCCGGGTAAAACTGGCACCACTTCTCCACACACTTGCGGGCCACAGATCAAATTCTGCCATCGCTACGGATTTGGCCCCAACCTACCATTCCGGCAACTCGCCGCCTGTATTTGTGCCGGCCGCCGTCCCGCTCGACTCACGATCGGATCGGGCTTGCGAACGCCCCGTCAGCCCAGCCGTTTGCAGCAGGTCATCGAACTGCCTCCTCAGCTTTGCGATCTCATACCTGTTGCGAAAGCGCATTCGGGATATTGTGAGAAAGATAGGGAGGGCGCCGGGCGGGGGCCGGGATCAAAAGCTCTGAAACCAGTTAACACCATAGCTAACCATCTAAGCAATCTGTCCTAGAACACAAATTGCAAGCAAACATGAATGCAAGGGTATTAGAATCAAAATGAACCGCAGGGCTTACATGCGTTGCTCCTCGACGCCACGCTGCTGACACCATTTTCGCGACGACGCCCGCTGCCCTGTCTTTTGCTCGTTCTGTTGCACATTTATAGATCAGCAACGCCAGTTTTCAAAATACATCGACACGCGCACCGCGGTTTACGGCATATCGGCCGGCTTTGAGCCCCACCTTGACTCGAATCCACTCCTCAAAGAGCTGAAACAGGGAGAAGGGGTCGCCCTCAACGGACTCTATCTCTGCCCTTCGGGACGCCTCTGGATCGATTCACAGCACATCGAGAATAATGCACGAACAATCATAATGGCGTCCCCATATTCTCGGGTCACCTGGCACCTACAAATACTTGTCAACTAAATAACAGTAGATATTTGCCGCGACAATCAAGTCGATGCATTCTTTAGTATATTTTTTTCCCGTTTAAAAAACTTAACCTGGTTTACATTCACGGGTCCTGCCCTGACCGATCTCGAAGACTCACGACGACGCGAATACACCAAAGACGGAATTGCGGATTCGATTAGATTCCATGACGCCATGCCGTTATTCCACACGATGCCGACAGAAAAATAAACAAACGGCCTTTGCCCTTTGGCGCAGCCTCCGGAATCAGGATAAATAAACAAACCGCGTGTCACGTGAAAAGTTCGAGTTTGCGTGACTGAACATCCTTGAAGATATTTCAGTGCTTTGAGTACATTGTGACAGTATCAAGAGGCGCACCGTTGCCCGAGGTGCGCAGGAAGGGAGACTGTACGCTGAGGGCGGCTGCCACGGTGAGCACCGCCTCAAAACACCCGAGAACTGAGCCCAGAACAAGCATCTTCCCGATGTGAATGTCGACTGGCAGGGACGCGAGAATGGCGCCCAGCGGAGTGAGAGCCTGCATCGACATACAGCGGATACGCATAAGTTATTTCGCCGAATAGCTCAATCACCGTAGCGTATTTCTTCGACGAGAATAGGATTGTCTCTGGATAGTGCCCACCCAGCTCAACAGTTATGGAGCCGTCATAAAACTTCCCGAGGCAGTTTGAAATAAGAGTTTCCGTAAATCTATCTTGAGCTGCTTTACTATATAAATACAAATATCTATTGGACACGTATCGGCAAAGCGTCAGCCACCACCCCCACCTCGCGCTCATCCAACGCCTGCGCGGCTTTAAGGGCTCCCACTGCCGCCTCGATGCCACCGAGTGGCGGCGGGTCGATGAAGCCGAAGCGCCTGCCGCATGAAAAAAGCCGGGTCAGTACTAGCACATCGGAAACTTGGAGCAATCGGAAATTCTAGGCGTGCAGGTTTTCACATTGCCAGTAACATCTAAGCAAAGTAGGCAATGAAATTCGAAATGCCCAATGCAATCCATGCATTGCCACGAGATGCGCTGTCATCTTGGACGGCACGCTCGGATCACATTCGGCGGTCACAGAAACGTGGTCAACTGTGCTTTTGTGTACTGCGTGTAAAAATCGCCGGGTTGTGATCAAGCAGCGCTTCAGGAAATGGAGACAACGGGAGGGGTCGCGCCGAGGATCCATGCCGCCGCCTGCCAGCTGCTTTATTTGCAGCACCACGCTCTCCAGCCGCACGCGCTGGATCTCTGGCAAGTTGAAAGGCGGAAACGAGCTAAAGTCGGACTCCGAGTACAGCCGGTAACAAACACCTAAAGCACTAGCCACGTGCGTCGAGGACCGTCAAACTCACCATCTGAATACTCGCGGCACAAAATAACCAGATAGAGCAGGCCAAATACGAATGAGCTGGTAGTTCTTAACACATATAAACGTCATGTATGAAAGAAACCTGGCCGAATTGGGCCAGGCAAATTACACAGGATAGTATGAAGCCGGAAACGGCACAATGTACGATTATAAGACAACTCGGCCTCACCTGGTCCAGTGCGCCCCGCTCGCCCTTTCCGCTGATCTGCACTAGCACGGCTGACCCAGCCTTCCTGCAGGCTGCCCACCTGAGGAGAGCCGCAACGCCATGTTATCGGGGCCCGTGCATGAACACGCACTCTAGAAATGAAACTGTGACAGTTGCGCGCGCGACGCTGTCGACACATTATCATATATTTCAATAACTAGTCCTGCTTCGCCATATTCGATACCCGGGCGGTCTTAGTAGAGACATGACATGACGGTATGCGTAAATTCAGGCTGAACGACTACATATCCCTGAGCTAATACCCCCTAGCGGAGTTGATATCGGTATTCTGCTCGACACAGCGTTGCAGTCGCGGCATACGTAAATACTATTGTCACGTAATTACTACTGTACCGTTTCACAGCCCACCCACCTGGCCGCCGGCATAGTCAAACAGCATCTCCTTGCACCGGCCGCTGTCCACCACAAAGCGAATCCCGTCGATGGTGACGCTCGTCTCCGCAATATTGGTCGACAGGATCACTTTCCGCACGCCGGCCTCAGCCACGTCAAACACGCGGTCCTGCCGCCGACACAGCAATAATAGGCAACTACACTAGTTCCTGGCAATCTGCCAAAACATAGACACACTGGCGATGACTCTACAACGTTCACATATTCATCCCGACCTACATTTACGTCGATGTTAACATAATACCCGATTCAGATATGGACAGAACACCTCATGAAAGTTCAGTGTTTAACTTTAACACACAGACACACACACGCACACACACCCTCTGCTTTAATCTTGCATTCTCGGTTAAAAGACAAAAGCGCCTTTTCTCCGCTATACAACATTCGGGTCCGTATTTTGCCATTCTTCCTCAACCTCTCGACCAATTCGCTCATACCAATTCGCAAGGGGTGCAGTAGAAAGACAGTTAAAGCATTGGAAGGCAAATTTACGTGGTTGTGTAAACAGTGTCCCACAGCAGCCCCCACCTGGTCCTCCATCGCCAGCGAGCTGTGCAGCTTCAGCACCACCCAGCGCTTGGTTTGTGCCGCGTACTCCTCCAGCGCGTCCGCGACCGCGCTGATGTCGTCCATACCCGAGAGAAACACAAGCACGTCGCCGCGCTCGCCACGCGGGACCTGGACCGGGAGGAGACAAGTGTAGTTGCGAGTTTAGGTGCAAAGCCCTCGACTCGTTCCCCTCCAAAGCATAAATGTCGCTACGTTCAAAAGTAGACGAGGACGGAAACGGCTTTACGACACAGAATAAAGCCCTGCGCGAACTTACGGAATAGAAAAATAACACTAGGCGGTGTATACGGCTAAATCCCGATTTTGGCGAGTTGTAGAGACCTGGTTCAGTCCTCACGAAGAAACCCGTGACAATCTACAGCACAACATAAATATTGGCATGCAACCAATGGTTGAGATACCAGATTATGCGACCCTTTTTGAGAATTTAACAACGTTGTGCAAAGAAATAGAAGCTTTGAATGTGTCTGTTAAGGATGAGTTAAATGTTGTGGTGCAGAGATGAGTCTTCGTCAAGCCAGTTGTTCTGCATAAGATCGGTCGTTACTTGAGAAATTATGCATCACAAGGCAAGCGCGCACCTCGGTGTCGATGCGACGAAGCACGTTGACGTACGGCTCCGGCGCGATTCGCTCGATGGTGCGACGTCCTCCTTTCGTCGCCACTCTCTCGTTGGCCTCCTCCAGGTTGCGCTTCCCGCCGCCCCCGCCACCTTCGCCGGCGAAGCTTGCCCTCCCTCTCCCTCCGCAGCTGGGAATGGGCGGTGGCCGTTGGTACACCACCTGCACACAAGTCAACATAGACGACACGTACCAGGAGCGCGTATTATTGAGCGGGTGTCCGTTTTCTTTAGAGTTCAAGATTATTCAACATAGTATTGATTGACGAGTCGTCTTATTAAATAGTGTCATGAATAGCGGAGTGACCTTGATTGGGTGCAGCCGGCCGGGGACGGAGATGATGGGCACGCCGCCAAAGTAGGTCGAGTAGGCTGAAACGTTGATAGTCGCCGACATGAGGACCACTCGCAGCGCGGGGCGCTGCATCACGATCGCGCGCAGCAGCGCGAGAAGAAAGTCGGTTGACAAGTGGCGTTCATGAACCTGCAGCACCGCGACACAAGAGCATCGCGAGGGACATGGGTAAATCGCGCGTTGACAATCAGCCCGACGCGCTCTATTTCCCGAGACCGTAACAAACAGTTTTCATTACCATATAGACAAGAATTATTTGCTACGAAATACTCTAATACAAAATGATCTACGAAATACGCCTGGAAAAGCTTGGGCCAGTATTTTTCGGAGCATGGACAAACCCCACTACGACAATTGAGCGAGGGGGGTAAGCTAAAATCGACACGTATTGGCACAACTTTCGATTAATCTTTTTGTCTTTCGTGAAGGAAAGCCGCGGCTTTACATGAGCTATAGGCGGCGATATTTTGAACGGCAGCAGGCGAACCTCGTCAAGAACGATGCAATCGAAGTCGCGAAGGTCGGGGTCGCCTGCGAGCCTCCGAAGTAGGATCCCCTCAGTCATGAACGTCACCTTTGTGCCTCGGCCACGAGACGAGTCAAACCGAATTTGGTATGCCACCTGAAAGCATGCACACTCGGAAACTCAGTCGGGGCGGGAGGCGCTTGAATTTCGCTCGATAGGCTTATGACAAGTTTTTCCTTTGCATTCCACGCCGATGGAAAACTCCGCATTCCGACTTGTCGACAAAGACTAAGACCAGGATAGGCGCATAGCAACACTAACATGAACCGAAACGTATCTGAAAGCTATAACATGGCTCGAATTCGAGAAGTATGACGAGGGATAGAGCACAAAATCGGTAGTTCTGCAAAGAGAAAGAAGTCGATGCGCACTGCAGCTGAAACGCCTTTTCGTTGGGACTGAACGAGCGGGGTTCAGACCTCGTCGCCGTGCTCGTTGAGAGTCTCGTACGATACCCGCCGACAGCGGGACATCGCGGAAATCCGCCGCGGCTGCGTAACGGCGATCTTGTCGTACCCGGCACGCATGAGGATCTGCGGCAGTTGGGTGCTCTTCCTATGCTTGCGGTGCAAGATTAACGGAGCTCTACAGTTACTACAGTTAAAATATCAACAACAAGAAACTGCAGGAGACCTGCAAAGCCCAAAGGCGCTATCGTGATACATATTTTTATACATATTCGTAATAACAGCCGTTTATTCCCGAACCGCAAACTCATCGCAGTTATTGCGAGGTACAGACAGACCGACTAGTCTAGACAGTCAAGCGAAAGCTCATAGATTCTATGTGACTACACTAAATAAATATGTCGCGTAGCGCTTCCGGGTATTGTCGACTGCAGAAAGACAAAGATCGGCAGTTGCGCCACTGACACTGATGCTGCTACGAGACAGTTATACGCATTAAGCATATGATAT
>JAPMLY010002744.1:27500-36893 GCA_026401115.1 Tetraselmis chui
GCGCGCGCGCGCGCACACGGACACAAGCACATACACGTCGATGCATTATAAATTACTTTTTATTTATGTAGTGGGTAAGATCATGGACCCTCTATGTCCTTCCGACACTGCTGCGTCTGATGCCCCCCCAAACGTCGTGACAGCTACTTATTCTCTTCCCCGAACGGCTGATCCCGACGCCGACGCCTCGCGGACATCGCCTGCGCTGGTGAACGTGCCGCAATATATTCAGTGGCGGTATTTTGGTCACAGCAAGCGCGTCGATGATGTGTGGCCTCCCAAGACAAGCTTTATCATCGATGTGGTAGCAAAGGTAGTCGGGTTATAGTACTCAGTAGTATATCTAAAAATAGAAAGCGCAGCGCGGACTCCGATTACCCGGTCATAACAGCAATAAAGCGCAGCGGTGCTGAAAAATCGCCGACGCTCACTCATTCGCCGCAACCTCCACGCCTCCGTCCGCTGGACTCTCGTGACTGAAGAAGATATCGGGGATGTGGAAGCCATTGTGGCGGCCAAGGCATCGGAGCCGGGGAGGAATGTGAAGACGGCAGCTGGACGGGGCTGTCCACAGCACTGACGGGGTTGTCCCTTAGCGGTGAGCGGGTATATTGCCATGCTCGCTGAATGTGGCGGGGTGGGAGGGAGAGTTGTAGTTTAGGTCCTTGTGATCTTGACGACCTGTTATACGTTGTCGACGGCGCCTCTGAGTGCTCGCTCTGCACTTCCACTATTTCCGCACACACGTTGCGTTCATTATCTGTCGACATATGCAGCGACCAATATGTAGCAGCGTGTTTCTCGAAAAAGGGGCCTTTGACTACGCAGGTTTTCCGCAACCAACCGGGACAATTAAAGTTTTTTAATTTACGCCACTGTTTGACGGGCCACACAGGACCGCTTCACGGGTTGCCTCGTCGGTGCCCATATTCAACGTTGAGTAGAAATTTATGTGCCTCAACCAGGAACAAGGACGGGTTGAAACAGCTCAACGAAAGTTGGCCGCACGCTTTAGTGTTGAAGCGCCGCCAAACCGACGGTTCCTAATGGTACCTGATATATATGTTAAACCCCAAGTGTAAACTGCGACAGTGTATTTCTGATATATATGGCCTAGGGAGCTGACACGACGCCACTAGTGCACAGTTGTCCCTTGTAAGGACGCCACAGCCGCAAAAAGGTGTGTGCCATGTCGTTAGGATGTGGTGGCCATATTGGCCTGCTTGGGATTGGCCGATGTTCCCGTCAGTGTTTGGAGTATTGCTGCGGACTAGCGACGAGCCGCCGCCCGGGTCTGCGTTTTCAAGGAGAGCGAAAAATGGTCGCAGGGCAGGAAAATTGGTTACAAGAAGAACAAGATGAGCACGCACAGGGAAATAAGTGGGAGGGGATGGTCGCATACAGGGCACCTTCTCCTCAACGGAAATAAAGTACAACGGATTTCAGGGGCGAGCTGGTGCTTTGGCAACACATGCCTAGTAGCAAGATACATCATAAAGTACCTAGGTACAGGTAGTGGAATGGTAATTGGATATATCGTTTTACGTATCGGCGATGACTGTCTGAGGTGGCGCGAGTCACGGATGGTCGCTCGTTGCAGTCTCGGGCAAGATCAGAACCCACGCGGGCGCAGCCACAAACATTACGGCGGGACATATCAGACACGCAAACCAAAGCGCAACAAAACAACCAAGGGAGACGACTCTCCGCTTGTGGTCCCTGTCACAAATAGTGTGGCGTACGCTTGAACAATAACGCGGCTAGTAGTACCGTTTTGTGGGCTAATAATTCGGAAGCACACTCGAGGCGGCATGTACAGCGTGTTGAAGTATCTACAGCCGTGTACACAATCCCAGATCGTACTAGTACTACATCTTGTATCACATAGCGATATCATACAGTTACGGGCTTGCACTGCCCGTACAGCACGTATTATGAATATCGACAGGCAGCTGTCAGTCATAGTTAATCATCATAACTGCCAGCCATAGCAGCACCGTCTAGCACAGACAGTGGCCTGATAGCAATGGGGCCCCACATGGAACACTATTTATAGTCACTCTCATGTGACTCTTGTAACCATTCTCTTTCTCACTTTCACCTTTCAGTCTCAGTTACCCTTGCACCTTCCACAGGTTATGGGCCCTCACACGAAGTAACTTAGCTCACTCGTCGAAAAACACCATCAGCGTACCTTTTAGCTTTGTTAGACTTCCAATACAACACAGAATAGTGTGCTGATCGACAACAAGGGTAATCCAACAAGGAACGGTTCAACAACCCCTACACAAACTTTCGTAATTTCAACTCATTACTAGTTTCTTCATAACACAGATCTCGTATTGCTCTCTGCGACCAAATTCTAAAGTCAGTAGCAATAGTACCTCAAAAATCATTTTCTCAACGCCTCAACACATCCTCGTGCGCGATTTTACCCGTCGACAAATACCTTTCACTCGTTGCGCCTAAATCTTAAAGTCAACAGTGATACCTTTCGAAAATCTTTATCGACAATTGACGACAAATACCATCATCGACGTCGAAAATTTTCATTTTTTTTTTTGTCCGGAAATACTACTAGCTCTAACCTCACTCCAAGCCTTTTTTAATGTCGTCCCCTTCCTCTCCTTCACAGGCAGACAAAAATGAATCATTACTATCGGCCTTCATGGAACAAGTTACCATGTCAGCCCAGTCTTCTAAGAAAATCATTGATACCAAGAAGACCCCCAAGCTCCCGGAAAAACCTACATGGTCAGACATGATTGCTTGGGTGCACTCCTTCAAGGACTTCACACGTTCTCATAAATTCGATGCAGCCTTGTCTAGCAAAGGCACACCTGCCAACCAGCGCGACCTGTTCCACTGTCTTTCTGCAGCCGTGCGACAGTGCAAGGCAGCCCACACGGAGATCGAGCTCGCCCTGCCTATCAACGTGTTGGATGATGACAACACCTCCGAGACCTTCCATGGGACCTTGGCATGGCGCAACATTATATCATGGATTAAATTGGAAGAAAATCGCGCTGCGTGTCTTGCCAGCACAGTTCTAGTGTCTCGGCAACTTCCGTCGCAACACATTATCGAGTTCATCAACAGCAAAGATGCAGCATGGCGTACCCTCATTCGCTTGAGCAGAGGTTGCAGTGACCAGGCTTTTGTCGACCACCATGTTATCCCACATATTGATGGCGCGGCTTATCCCAACCTCCGCATCTTTCTCAAACGTCACCGCCGTATGAATCCGGACGAATCGTGGGCAACTTTTCGTAACATCATCCTTGAAGACCCCGCTGCTGAGCGAGATGACCCCGTCGAAATCTGTCCTCCTGTCACGGCTTTTGTGGCTTCAGCTACCCCACACCAGGTCCAGCACCTTGATAATCCTCGTCATGTGAGAAATCCCTGCGAGAGATGTGGCAGATCAAACCACAATCATTCACGGTGCTGGCAGCTCAGACACGTTGATGGACGACCCTTATCCGACCCACCCCCGATGACGCGACCTGGACCTCCGACTCGACCAACTGCGAGAAATGATTCTTGGTCCACGGATGGCACGCATGGAAATGACATGCAACGCTCGACACCGTCGGAACCTCGGGTCATGCTTTCGGCTGTACAACCAGTAGGCTATGTGGATTATGAGGATTTCTCCTTCGCCATGACCACGCCAGTATTGCGTGACATATCCTCTCCAAGCTCTGGGTACGACTTTCCACCCATTATATTCCATGAGCCACAAGTGAAACCCCAGTCCCAAGACCTCACAGAGCCGGTGTACACGTACTTACCTTCAGCTCTCGCAGCCTCCACCAGCATGCCTGCACCAACGGACCCGCAGCCTGTCATTCGCGACTCCTTATGCGTGACCTCTGATACCACTGCGGATCTACAAACCAGTGCACCACACACTCATATCGATGATACACCTACCAGCGCTGCTCTGTGGGATTGGAGCATGGTTCCCTCCGCCGTGACCACTAACTCGGCATCCACGGCGAGCAATCTCCCGGATCTCACCGAGGCTTATCACCCGGATGATTACACCACAGAGTCGCCGCGTAGCCCTTTCGATTGCTGGACCTTTGCGCTGTCAGCACCGGCGCCGCGAGACACGATTTCTGTTACATTGCGAGACATCCTTGTCACACCACTGCCAAGACACATCGAACACTGGGTCAGTTTCTTCTCCGGCGGGCTGGTACCGCTACTGGCGGGCCATCTGCAAACAGGAGGAACGGTGGGCATTTTCTCTGGCACCTGCGATTCTCCCGATACGCTTGCAATTCTGGATCAGCGTCTTCTTGCTCTCCATGCCATCTACCCCCTGGGACTACCGCGTTCTGCCATCTCTCGGTGGAGGGAGCGCTTACCTGGTTCAATATTGACCACCCCCTTCTCATCATGGACGGCCCTTCCATCAGTTACTTTTCTTGAGATTGGACAATGCTACCCTCCGGACAACTACGAGTCTCTTCATTCCATCCTGAAACATATCAAGTTTTTGGCCGACACTCAGATGAATTATCCCACTTACCTTATTGAGGGCGGCAACGAGGACGAGACCCTTCCAGACATTATTGGAGCATTGGGCAGCCCTTTACGCGTCAAGGCTACTTCACTTGGTTCAACAGCTACTCGAGATACGATTGTGTGGACTAATTTTGGACGACAATGGGAGATTATGGATCACTATATCAGCATGAGGACCCCCCCCAAGACAGTGGTGGATATACTACACCTCGCGGGGGCAGACCACTCTTCATGGAGGGGCTTACTTGGCGCGACTGTTCTTCCCCGGATTGCGAATTCTCTCCACAACTCGAAGTTTTGCCTTCGGAGCGACGGCAGTCCAGGACCGAGAATGTTCATCACTGGACAGAATGACAACACGACCAGTTTCAGTTCTCCATCGCCAGTACTGCAGGCGTTAGCTAAGGGGTTTGACACGTCGGCCATTCAGCTCATCAAGACAGCTCCTTCCTCCTGTGATCTGTTGCCATCTTTAGCGGATTGCATGGACATGAACGTCAGTACTTGGCTTATGGTGGCTGCCCGCGATATGCCCCGCCTACCTACGGATGTGGCCACATTCTTCATGGCCCATGCTGATACCCCGCTACAGCTTCAAGTCCAGATTGTCGACGGAGGAGCTTCCAAATTTATCAATGCCAACCGACATGAGTTCCACACCTACACTGACCTTCCACCTGCAAGTCGCTACAAGCTCAGTGGTGTCCCTGCTACAGTGCATGGTTATGGCACAACGATGGAGATTTACACCGCGCAGGACGGGCGTCAAGTTCGAACTACCCTGAATGATGTACTTCATGCACCTGATTTCGTGCAGTATGCCCCCCACGGGATTTCTAAACTATTCAGCCAAGGACGAGCCCAGGACGCCGGAGCCACTTTTACCTACGCTGACAAATGCTACATGACACTATCGACTGGAGCAGTGATTCCTATCCGAAGAATCCCTGAATGGGGCTTATACGGTTTAATGGCAGAGCCGGTCATGCCTACACCTTTACTTCGGTCCTTACCTTCAGTTGTTCTACTCAGTGGAGCTTCCCGCCTCACAGCCCAGTTATGGCATCGCCGTCTCGGCCACATTCATCATGATGGCATCTGCAACACTATCTCGAGATCCACTGGCATACCTGGCTCTCTCAGCAAGGCTAAATTCTGTGCTCCGTGCGCGATCGCCAAATCCTCCGTGGCGGCCCGTTGTCGGGAACCCGGGTCACGCCATCAAGCTCCCTTCCATACCCTCAACCTGGACACATGGGGGCCTGTGGAGACATCACTACAGGGGAATAATAAGTTCTTCGGAGCTTTCTGCAGAGGGACATCCTTTGCCATGGGCCAGCCTATCAAATCTACGGGCCAAGTGCTATACGTCCTCTCGGAGCTACTAGCAAGAATTGCGAAATGGTCTCCTTTATTCGGGCTGACAATGGGGCTACCTTCAGGTCTTTTGCTTTCAAACAATTATGTGCCACCCACGATATCGAGCTTTCCTTCTCGGCACCATATAGCCCTCACCAGAACGCACTGGCAGAACGACCTTGGAGAACGCTGGCCGAAATGGCCAAATGCTTATTATCTACAGCGGGTCTACCTCGCTCTTATTGGGAATTTGGCGTGGGTGTGGGATGGGTGTGTGTGGGTGTGTGTAGGCGGTATTTGTTCGAAAGGCGATTTGATTAGCAGTCAGTGCGCGGGTGGACATGACAGCGAGCATGGAAAAGCGTCACTGGATAACATGCTGACAAATCACAACGGCAAAAAGGTGTCCGAAAGACTCGTTAATTACAGACTCATTGCGGAGTTTGACAATTGCGAAGGGACTGTAAACACGGCGTTTCATCATTTAAAGAGGCGCCTCGACAGTTTTGCAACTTTGACACACGCCACCACCGAGTCGGTCGGATTGGCATCACTCGGCTGTGGTCTTCCCGTCCACGAGTCCATTGACTCAACTATATATAATTTCAAGCTTCTCCATTCCGGGGTGAGGTGGATGTTGTGCGCCGACACCGCCTGCCTCATCGCCTTCTTTGGATGGACAAAGCAAAAAAATATGAAAACAACTAATGCATCAAAATGTGAAATTAATCATACACAAAACAAGCAAGAGAGTATGCAATGTCACCATCATACACCGCATCCAGATATTGACAACTTACCGGCGTGGCGCTACATAGGGCAAAGACTTCTTATGTTTCATATATAGTAATGACCCTCTTCCCAGACAAATCAGACAAAATTTTAATCATTCCGCCCATATATATCAAAATGTGTACCCAATATCAGATAAAAAACACCACCCACCCACCCACCCACCCACCCACCCACCCACCCACCCACACACACACACACACACACACACACACACACACACACACACACACACACACACATTATTCAACAGTTTACCATGTACGTGCCATGATGGAGACCAACCACTTTGTTGTTTCTTCTAAAGTTTCTTCTCCACCCCCTTCGCCACCATACCCTGCCGCTTCTGCAACATCTCCGCCCTCTCACTCTCTGAAATCATTTTGATAAACTATATTAGCAGCAGTTATTTGTTACGCCAACAGTTTGATTCACGTGATCAAATAGTTGACACGTGGTAAGTATGCGCAATACCGGCTATCAATCCCAAAAGAAAAGAACTCTTGCCGATGTGTGCTGAATGCAAAATGTCTCAATACATCGTATTTGCTGCAGTAAAGGCATTGGCGGAGATGTAAAACTAAATTAAAATGTCAAGAGGGTAATAACCAAATGCGGCGTTATTTTGGCTGCTGCAGGTAAAGTGCCCATAGAGCATGTCCTGGGCGGTGAATGAAGAAAGGCATCTAAAGTGATTATTAGGTGGCCCCCTATGTCCCTCTCATCCTTCGACAGCCCATTGTCGAGCTTGCCACGGACATGGGTTATGAAAACTGACACCATTATGAATGCTTGGAACGTATCAAGACAAAGAGGTGAGAGTAAGGCGACTTTCTTAGCAGAAACATCGGATGAACAGTCATTACAGTGCGGCTGCAAAAGCATATATTTTGCTGTAACACACAACGACAAAGAGGTGTTACGAGGGCTCATCAAATACTCGTTCAGTGCGGGTGAAGAGTGTTAAGAGATTAAAAATAGCAAACACGGCGTTTTAACAACTCTGATAGCGCCTGAACAGTTTACCTCTTTTGCATAAGCACATCTCCGCCGCCTCACAAGGGTAGCGGCATAGCGCAACAGTCGGACAACATAGTCTCAGCAACACCCTACAGCTGCACCCGTCAAGCACCCCCTCTTTTCCATCAGTGGAGATGAAATACAAGTTGTGATTGTGTGAGAGTTGTGATACGTTGTGATGTTGTTACGACGCCGAGTTGATATAGCAATATATTCTTGTCTATATGGTAATGAAAACTGTTTGTTACGGTCTCGGGAAATAGAGCGCGTCGGGCTGATTGTCAACGCGCGATTTACCCATGTCCCTCGCGATGCTCTTGTGTCGCGGTGCTGCAGGTTCATGAACGCCACTTGTCAACCGACTTTCTTCTCGCGCTGCTGCGCGCGATCGTGATGCAGCGCCCCGCGCTGCGAGTGGTCCTCATGTCGGCGACTATCAACGTTTCAGCCTACTCGACCTACTTTGGCGGCGTGCCCATCATCTCCGTCCCCGGCCGGCTGCACCCAATCAAGGTCACTCCGCTATTCATGACACTATTTAATAAGACGACTCGTCAATCAATACTATGTTGAATAATCTTGAACTCTAAAGAAAACGGACACCCGCTCAATAATACGCGCTCCTGGTACGTGTCGTCTATGTTGACTTGTGTGCAGGTGGTGTACCAACGGCCACCGCCCATTCCCAGCTGCGGAGGGAGAGGGAGGGCAAGCTTCGCCGGCGAAGGTGGCGGGGGCGGCGGGAAGCGCAACCTGGAGGAGGCCAACGAGAGAGTGGCGACGAAAGGAGGACGTCGCACCATCGAGCGAATCGCGCCGGAGCCGTACGTCAACGTGCTTCGTCGCATCGACACCGAGGTGCGCGCTTGCCTTGTGATGCATAATTTCTCAAGTAACGACCGATCTTATGCAGAACAACTGGCTTGACGAAGACTCATCTCTGCACCACAACATTTAACTCATCCTTAACAGACACATTCAAAGCTTCTATTTCTTTGCACAACGTTGTTAAATTCTCAAAAAGGGTCGCATAATCTGGTATCTCAACCATTGGTTGCATGCCAATATTTATGTTGTGCTGTAGATTGTCACGGGTTTCTTCGTGAGGACTGAACCAGGTCTCTACAACTCGCCAAAATCGGGATTTAGCCGTATACACCGCCTAGTGTTATTTTTCTATTCCGTAAGTTCGCGCAGGGCTTTATTCTGTGTCGTAAAGCCGTTTCCGTCCTCGTCTACTTTTGAACGTAGCGACATTTATGCTTTGGAGGGGAACGAGTCGAGGGCTTTGCACCTAAACTCGCAACTACACTTGTCTCCTCCCGGTCCAGGTCCCGCGTGGCGAGCGCGGCGACGTGCTTGTGTTTCTCTCGGGTATGGACGACATCAGCGCGGTCGCGGACGCGCTGGAGGAGTACGCGGCACAAACCAAGCGCTGGGTGGTGCTGAAGCTGCACAGCTCGCTGGCGATGGAGGACCAGGTGGGGGCTGCTGTGGGACACTGTTTACACAACCACGTAAATTTGCCTTCCAATGCTTTAACTGTCTTTCTACTGCACCCCTTGCGAATTGGTATGAGCGAATTGGTCGAGAGGTTGAGGAAGAATGGCAAAATACGGACCCGAATGTTGTATAGCGGAGAAAAGGCGCTTTTGTCTTTTAACCGAGAATGCAAGATTAAAGCAG